>JABFFC010000074.1:0-104311 GCA_013623535.1 Fusarium penzigii
CACCCCCGGTGCCCGTCAACCCCAAACGCACCGCCAACGTGACCAAGCTCCGCGACTCGGGTAACAACGAGTACCGCAAGGGCAAGTTCCCCGACGCCATCAAGTTCTACACCCTCGGTCTGCAGATGGCCCTCCAGAGACCGATGTGGGAGCCCAATGCGCTCGTCAGGGAGGAGGTTAGTGGGTTGCTGGCCAACAGGGCGCAGGCGCACATGGCGATGCAGAACTGGGCTGAGGGAGCTGTGGATGCGCATGCCAGTGTCGAGGCACGATGGGTCGGCAACGCAAAGGCTTGGTGGAGGAGAGGAAGATGCCTGGTTGAGATGGGCAGATTGGAAGAGGCGAGGGAGTGGGTAGGAAGGGGTCTGGAGGTGGAAGGCGAAGAGGCCGAGCTGGTGGGCTTGCTAAAGGACATCGACGCAAGGATCGAGAAGGTCGAGGCTTAGAGTTTTGGGCGAACTAGAGAGCAAGGTGAATCTACGGAACGGTCTCATGGCTCAGGAAGAGAATGAAGGTCGATACGAGAATTGGGCAGAGGAGGCGAGGTTCTCGGGCTTGTGATATCAAACAGTTTTTGGTATTGCTCAGCTTTAGGGCTGAAGGCCACATGGCAGCAGTGGGGGGTAATGACAGGAACGTCGTTTTATGTTGTAGCGTTGTTGGATCGCTATTGTGAAGGGCTTTGTACTTGTAATTTTGAGCATCGACATGGTTGGCTGTATTTTCTTTACCAATACATATACCTCTATAAAGATTGAATATCTCACATTGAAATATCATGCGTCCAAACTACCAAAACGTAATACACCAATAAGATAACAAGCATGAAGAAAGTGTTTTTTTATTCCAACATAAAAAGCCATCTGAACACGCTCAAGACAAACACCGCAACACGTAGATGTAGGTAATTGTACACTCTTCCTCTTGCCGCCGGTCTTGACTAAAAGTCCTTTCAAACGCCTCTTGCTTCCTCGCTCAGTACCAGGCCAGAGGTTAGCCCCCGACGGTCCCTTTCTCCTACTCTCTTTGCTCCCGGAAATGGTATTATCGTTTTCTCCGACACAAATCCCTTTGACCCTTCCGTTCCCACCCCATGTCTCATTAAGTCCCTTGACAAAGAAAAGAAAATAGAAAACCGAAATTCAAATAACCGAACCAGCACACCAATTGTAGCCCGGGACGCATATACCAGACATTTGCAACAAAATGTTCTGGTATCATAAGCAAGGCAGTCGGGTCATGGTGATGGTGTAGTCCGGTTCCGTGTATTATAAGCACCCCTTGTCCGTGGTCAGTGCGGTGATGGTTGTAATTGAGTGTCGAGAAAAAATCAACCCCCTAATCTCGCGTCTCCGCAATTTGAGGATTCGGAAACGATGTGGATTTTTCGTAAAAAGATTCGCTGGGTATCTATCAATTGAGGCCATGAATTTATTCTGCCTTTTCGCTAATCTTCTCGTTGAGGCTCTTTCCACGGGGTCGCATGACGGCATCTTGACCCGACATTCTTCGGTCCAGGGCGCGCTCGAGCTTGGCACCGAGAGCGAGCTTGCTCATGGTATCCGTCTTTTCGTCGCTCAGAAGAACACGTTGGGAGGTGAGGGCCTTGTTCTCCATACGGTCGAGGCCCGTAGCGATGTCGCGAATCTCGGCATGAGCAGAGTCGGTGGTCTGGACGGTAGGGGCAAAGGATGGAGCCATGCTGTAGGTGCTGAATCGGACAGAGTTGCGGTTCTTTTGAGAGTCAGCTTGCTGATCGCCTTGAGTCTTTTGAGGTTGTCGGTTGGGTTGGGTGTGAGCGTGAGAGGAGGACCAAGGTAGTGATTTGGCCATGATGAATTATAAAGAATAAGGAGGGAGGGGATGAGGTACAGATGAGAAATGGAAGGGATAAGTATTGCGCTGACAAGTACAAGTATTCCAAGGGGCAAAACGTAATGGATAGTAATTAACAAGAATAGTGCGGGACGGTACCGGTATGGAGACAAAGAAGAGGAGAGGCTAGAGAACTAGCTGACAGGGTTGAAGTGCAACGGCGTCACAAATGGGGATAGGGAGCAGAACGAGAGAAAGCCAGGCAAATGATAGGCATAGTACATAGTAGATCACGAGCTGAATAAAACGCCCGAAATAATGGTAATATTGGCATGGGTGTGTAGCAAGATGATGGAGAATACAAGGAATTAGGGACAGGATCAACGGACCCCTCTCGTCACCTTGACGGTTCACTCATCTGTCGTCACGAGAGTGTTGATGGGCAGACGGACGATCGGGAAGAGGGTAGGTAGACATGGTAGCAGGGTAGGGAGTAAAGATGAAACGAAAACACTGGTTTGCATGGGGGTAAAGAAGACGATAGTAAATAAAAGCCAGGCTTCACATACAGAAGGGGCCATGATGGGCCGAGAAGAATCCAGGGAGGTAGGCATGATGGTGGATAATGTGTTGAGATTGTAATGCGACAGTGATGGGTTCAAGCGTGAGTAGAAGCGATGAGATGATGCGCGGACGAGTTGAGTCGATGGAGACGAAAGAATAGTTGATTAAGATTGTCGATAAGTTGGAAAAAGGAGTGCGAGATCCAGAGAGAGGGGAAAAAAAAAAGAAGTTGGTTGTCGGCTTGAGCGGGACAGCGGAAGGATGAATGAGAGAAAACGAAGGGAGGGAGAGAAAAAGGAGGAAGATTGAGTTAGGTGACGCAGCAACGGCGAGGGAATGATAAGATGGAATGGGACGATGCGATGGAGGCAGTCGGCAGAAAGATCAGTCGAGGAATTGATTTGATTGATGAGGGACCAAGGAGGGACCGAGGACCAAAAGAGACTGATTGGAGGAGGTACCAGGAGATTTAAACACTGGAGACTGGAGACTGGAGATTGGAGCCTGGACTGGGGGGAAGAAGGAGAAAAGCAAGCACCAAGCGGGTGTTTCGTTGACGGTTATTGGTTGTCCGGGGATTGGAGTGTGAGTGTGAGTGTGAGTGAGTCGCGAAGTGGGAGGAAACAAAAGTACCAATGAACAAGACAAGAAATACAAGCGTCGGTCTGCTCTTTGGACACAGGATCGAGTTGGATATCAGGAGATGATGATGGAAAAGAGAGAAAAAGAAATGGGAAGAGACGGAGGAGTGAATTATCAAACACTTAACTTTACCTAGGTGGTAACCCAAAGGCAAGGTACCTACCGACGTTTAATGACAAAATGGGCAAGCAGCACGGGAGCACGAGGATGAGATGGGACTCTCAGCGGTCGAGGCTTAAATATTTTAGAGGGCAGAGATGGCCGGGGGCGTAAAGTTTACTGTCAGTGGGTGCCACGGCCGCTATAACTGCCTATTAGGAATCGAGAAAAGAGTTCCAGGTTCAGTCCAGCACGTTTTTCCCTTGCAGGTTGTGGCACAAAAGGTTTTGCTGGGTTGCATTATCTGTTTGACATTGGGCAAAAGACCCTTGAGATGTGACGAGAAGGGTTGCAGTTATCACAGGCAGGTTAGCTGCCAGTGGATGGATGTTTATGTTTTGAGAATTACTCCTTTGAGATGCGGTTAAAGGGGTGAAATATCTATCAGAGGTGCAGATTCTATTTCTTGCTTGTTATTTGGCAGTGGCCAAGAGTCGAACAATGCAAGGAACTTGATCAGCAGAGGATGCAGTAATTAAGACTAAAAAAGAACGACAAAAGTAACGGAACAAAAAAAGAAAAAGTACTGTAAGGATAAGAAAAAAAAAAAGGGAATTATGGTTCGTTTCAGATTCGGACAAGGATATTCAGCTTTCCGCTGAGTAGTCCAGTTTTACTAAGATTATTTATTCCTCTTTAGGTGACAAAAGCCCAAAGACGAAAGCATCCAAGGGAAAGAATGAGGATAGGATCACCATGATTGAGCGGTCCTGAACATGTACATGTCCTGTAAGTGAAAAAAACATGTTGTTTCCACCCCCTGAAGGACCGTCCCATCATCCATCGACAACCCAGCTGGAGGGGCAGGCAAAGTTGAAACGGGCTAACACGGCGGGTTTCGTTCTTCATGTACCCCAGGGCCCTTGATTGTCCCCCACATATTTATCGCATCCCGTTGCATTGAATGGATGTGATTAGCTTGTATGCCTCGTGGTTTTTACTTGTGCCGTTGTGGGTGTGGTCCCTCTCCTCTTCGGTCTGGACGTGGGTTACGTTTAGTGTGCCGCGGACCTTTTTACAGGGACGGGCCTTTCCAATGGATTGATTGATACTGGTACTGGATGGATGCGAGTTGATATTATCACACTACATTAGTATAGGTTATTGCGGATAGATAGATGAGATGAGATGAGATGAGATGGACCTAGTGGATGATGCTAAGTGATTGACTATCATGGAATGCTTCTGAGGCTTAAAATATACATGTAACATAACATGTATGATGTCGTCTAAGGAAAAAAAAAGAAAGATGAGATATGAACGAGAGAATGTGAATGTGCTTTGTTGCACGTTTTCACGCAGTGGAACTGGTTCGGCGCCACGGCGTGGTAAACCATCAAGTAGGATTGATTTGATTGAGTTTAAGAGAGGGAGATATGGAGGCGACAGTCCTCTCGACACACGCTTGTTGTGATGGCAAAGTTTATCGGCCTGACTTTGTTGAATTCGGCCATAATATGATCGTCATAAGGACAGATCTGCATAGACAAACAATGGTGACATGGATGTCCTTTGCTGTAATTGTAATTACAAGATTACTTACAGAGTACATTGCAATACCCTGACATATTGATCGTCCATTCTTTTACGGCCGGCACACAACGCATACACAATTCACCTCCCTCGTCTGAACGTCGCAAGCCCTGCAATTGTCAATGTGATCATGGCCACATGGCACGGAATCTTGCCGCCCAATCGTGTGTTTAGGCGTGCTAGGTACCTTGCAGTTGAGGCCTGCTCACACGTGGTATTGGCCACATGATGCGAACTCTATTCGCCTACTCTTCTGTAGAGTTTTAAATTGGTTAGTCTTTGTGTGGTTGACATACGAGACCTGGATCCTTTTCAATATTGAAGTTTAAAAAAAGGTGGCTGTACAATAGACGAGCAATAAAAAAAGCAACTAGAAGAAAAGAAAGGACCAATTGAAGAGACAAACAAACAGCACGTAGAAAAGACGAGAGACACGAGCAATAGAGTTAAAAAAACGAAATGGATGAGGGATAAAGGATCAGTGGCTGTTGTGTCTAATGCAGGGGGCAAGAGAGATATTCCACAACAAACCAACATGCATTGACGACGATTAAAAAAAAGAGAAATCACTATCTGTGCATCAATTCACTGATCAAAGTGTATTCCAAGCCCGGAACATTCCAGACCATGCATCAAAGCCTCGTCCGCAACACCACAGCTCTCGGTCATTTCCTTAGCCACGAGGTCCTGATTCCGGCGAGTACCGTACCGAACCCAACATGGCAAATGGCAAACAACAGACATCTCCATCCAGATCACCAACCGTTGGTTCTTGCATATTGTTTCCATTAGTCGATCAATTATAGCGGGCTATGACCAGGTTATCACCGGATGGGTATCTTCAGCCAACGTCACGCTGTTGGCCCAGTTCAATAGCAAAAACGGTGGACTGACATTTCAGCCCGTCACTTACCTGCAGCTGTCATTGTCTATGACATGTCAATCCAAGGGTTGTCCCCCTGATTGATCGCCAGAAACAGCCAGAGACCCAAAGTGTCTATCTTCTAAGACACTGGACGAGTTTGATACAGTGACTCTCTCAATCAGTTCGACCGTCAGAAGGGCCTGGTTTCGGCCGAAGAAACAGATGATTCAAAGGACTGCCTAGACCAATTATCATACATCTGCAATGAACTGTGGAGTTTACTAAAGTTGCGCAACAACCTATGTCTATCTTGTGTTTTAAGTCACGAATCAATAAACACAGCTCTGATTCAACCCAAACACTCACAGTAATCAATTCCAAGGGACTGCACTCGGCAACAATCAACTATCCATATCTTCAGATCTAACTTATCAGATACGTCCCTCATTATCATGATCAACCAAACTTGAACTCACTGACCGACATTCATTCTCCCTTTCGATGCAACTATATCCGACCAATACAACAACCATCAGCGAGTCTTTGTCTTGCGTTTTCCCTTGCTCGACTTGGCCTTGGATTTAGACTTGGACCCGTGATGATGATCTTTTCTGTACCCTGAGCTCGCCGAGTCCTCCTCAGACACGGATGGGAAGTTTCCCGTCAGAGAGAATGCCGATCCGCGTCTGTGGGTTCTCCCAACGTCGCTGTAGCTGAACTTGCGGGACGCGGAACCTTGCATCTCAGAAAGCGTCATGTCGGGTGTTGAATCACGGCTCAAGGCTGTGGACGTCACGGTCAGCATAACTTTTCACATTGTCTTTATCAAGGGTTGAGATGCAGACTTACCATGTCGAACACAACTAGGACAGCATCCGTGATCACATGTCCCTTCTACCGCCTCAAGAATAAACGACTCGGGGTTCATCTGGAACCTGCTCGTAGGC
This sequence comes from Fusarium penzigii, assembly GCA_013623535.1. Classification (NCBI taxonomy): domain Eukaryota; kingdom Fungi; phylum Ascomycota; class Sordariomycetes; order Hypocreales; family Nectriaceae; genus Fusarium; species Fusarium penzigii. The sequence continues at coordinate 6,526 of JABFFC010000074.1, forward strand.
ATGGTACACCATCCCTGCGTATTGGGACCCTGCTGGCATGAACAGCAAGTCCAGCTGCCGCCTTTATCCTTGAACTGACAGTTCTGGAGTGGACAATCTGATGTCGTGGGCTGGGCTGCCGCAAAAGAGACATTGCTGCAGGGAGTCTCCCAACCGGTTTGGAGGTCGATGAGGGCAGAAGGACAGTAGTGCCAGTTAATGGATGTGTGAGCGCATGGATGATGTCGAGGATGGCCGTGACACATTTTGAGGACTCCTCGTAAGGGTGGTTTGAATAAGAGGTGAGTATATGCTCAAAACAGATAAAATGACGAATAGACAGGAGTTAAAGAGTTGTATGTTTATAGACATATTGCTAGAAGCTCTGGCCTTGTCATATTTATACCACGCACTTCATCCTCAGCTCCTCATCTCGTCCGCAGCAGATTTCACACAAAAGCCTATCCATCCATATTGATGGACTACTCAGCACCTAACCTAACCGTATCAGCGAAGCATTTCTCATCATCAAAAACCTATCCACCTACCCACATACACCAACCATCGACTGGCTGACCTTGGCCAGCTCCTGTACGCCGCACAGCTTGCATCATCGGGGTCTGGCTGCTTTGGAGCAGTCCGATGCGGCAAGATCTGAACAACAGTATCTGGTACAAGAGAAAGACGTTACACATGTAGAGCAACATGGTAAAAAGAGAGTTGTGAGTGTCTCGGATGCTCTGGAGAAAGAAAGGCAACCGTCTACATACACACCTGTGAAATGAATCATTACTATCATGAGCATAATAAGTGATTAGTAAACTTTTAACATTGAATGGCGTAGAAAGCATGGTTATTTGCATCAAGAAGAACGATTTGGGATACTGGGGTTGTACAATGATATATGCATGTTGGTTACACAGAGGGATGCCAAGGTGGCCCCCGATGAGGATAGGGCTGGTAATGCGAGGGATCGGCATGTTTCCAGATCAGAACAAGATGAGATCCAATCCAGGAGCCAGGTTTCTGGATATCGGGCCACGCGACTTGGGTCATGATACATAACAGGGCGGTTCGAAACCAGGCTATCTGTGTCGGAGCGGTGCATTGCCATGGAGGAGACGCATCTCGAACCAAATGATTCCCCGATCCACAACCAGAGCCAGCATCAGCTCGATCGCTCTCATACTTGAAGGGACACGGCAAACCACGAAATTCAAGCACTGCTGTTGTGTATGATAATGTGAAAGTGCATCCAGTCTGCCTGCCCTGACGCCCATCTAAGCCACCCTTCCGTATGACCCAGGTGCATCAGCTGTCCCAGACATATACAACAAGAAAAACGCTGTGACGTCTCGATTTACACCCCCAGGTGCTTCAATGCAGGGAGACAGGATCTGGTGCGACAACGTCCTATTTATCGTAGTTCTTGGTGATCACAGGGTTGAGCCCCCTGATGGGTTTGTGAGGATCATGGACAAGGGGAACTGGTCTTGAATGAGATGGTGGTATAAGGTGGCTGGTCGTGTAGTCGCTATCGATGGAAGAATATGTCACAGTATCATATCTGCTCAAGACAGGCGTTATTTCTGGCTCAGGATGTTTTCTCGAAGAGCGTCAAGACGATTCAAGTTATTGAAAGACTGTATGGAAAGGACTGTCAAAGAACTCGCAAACTGACGACCCAAATATAGAAACTCGACAAGTGCCTCCTGGTATCATCACTCAATAAAAGACTACCAAACTCCAATCCAACTCGTATTAGTCCCACAGTAAGTCAAGAATAGTATTCCATAGATGGCATGCAAGACTTGCAGCAGATATGCTCGCATCGATACGTGTTCCCTTCCCCTATCATCACACATCCACATCGCCCACCGACGTTCCATGTCTTTCCACACCAGCAGCAATCCCAGGCCTGATTATTGGCCTCGAATGGACAATCCGGCAGGGGACACTTGGGGAGAGTGTAGGCTGTGGGGGGAGGGTAGGGGATGGAGTGCTTGGTCGTCTTGCTGCATGGCTGGCGGTTACTGGCAAGGCCGGCGCGGCAGAACATGATGTGCGTAGAGACATGTTCGCAGGCGAGGCGAAAAGTGATTTGTTGACACATTTCGATCTATGACGATTCTGGTTGCTGTGAGATTGGCGTTGAAGTGATTCAATGGTGAGCATTTGTCAGATGGAAGCATCTCGACAATACCGGGATCAAGATGCAGCTAGGAAGTGTTTACAGGGCAAATGACACCGATGTTATGTATGAGGTTAAGCTGGTCTGTGGCTATCTCATACAGATTATTGCGTCTGCCTTTTATATTAGTTCAACTTCAGCAGTCAACCCTATCACCCAGCAAGTGACGATAATGATGAAACTGAGCCAACATGGCATAACTGCAACTCGAACCGTACAGCTGAGAGTCACCCTATGATGATAAAAGCTTGCGCGTTCGGAAACAACTTGAACAAGTCACTGATATCGTCAATATCGGCTATAAAGAATGCAACTGTTGCACTGGTGCGTCGACAATGCTCGTCATAACAGATATTCTACTAGGTATGTCGAATAAAAGACCTAATAGAGAGTAATCGTCAATGACTTCTCAGCACTTCAACGAAATCAGAATAGAAAATGCAGAGAGAAGAGAATTCCTAGGGCTAGGGCTCTGGATAAGAAGAGAAAGATGCAACCAGGGGCTTGATGTTGTGTAACCATGGTTGAGTAGGGAAGCAGACTCGAGGAACCAGGGGTCTCGTACAAGAAATCTGAACGGTATTGTCGAATAAGAGCCTCGAAATGGCGAAGAAGAGATAGTCTGATGTGTTGGCAAACTGCATCGCGAGATAACCGAAGCTTAGAACAGTAATTCGTAAAGTGAAAGAAGTAAAAAATAAGCATATTGCCTCGTGTGCTGCCCATATGCCTCGCTCTCTCCGCGGATTGGAGGAGAGACCCATATGCCACTCATGACTCTTGCGAACTTTGCATCCCCATGTCTCAGTTCCCATGATACAAGATCTGCCCGATAAACTTCGGACTGTCATGGAAGGGCCTTATGCTCTTCTCAGGCCCCCAGGGTCTGTCATGTGTCACAGCATGCGATTCCTGGATATAAACCCTTGCCGCGGCTTCCTCATCTGTCATCTTTGTTGCAATTCTCGCATATCTTGTGACAGCAGGGCACCGTGTAAGAGACGTAATTGACACAGCAATAGACAGAACGGTTGCTCTTCTTGCAGATGCAGCAGATCCATCTTCCTCTCACATCCTCTAGTCGGCATGCACCGTTGACGCACTGAGGGGATAGGAGACACAGACTTTCCGAACAGGGGTCTTTGAAGAAGTCATTTGGAGTATCGTTCACAACTCGTGAGCAAGGCGCTATAGGCTCGCTTGTGAAGCGATCCAGGACCGCGTACGCACAATAAGAGTAGTGGGTAGTGTAATACATGGGACGAGTACACGGAGGGACATGATGGTGGTGGATGTGATGTAGGATGCACATAGAGGAGGGAGTTGTTTGTTGTACGGAGGGATCTTGAGTGTCTCGGGAACTTTGTAATTTCAGATTTCGAGTAGATTGGATGTGATATCTCGACACCCGAGGTTCGATGGGGGTGAGATCTGGTTCGAGACGGGAAGCTGCAGGGCGCGATCGAGGAGGAAAGTAAGAAAATATGCGACGCCGAGGATCGAAATAGGCAACGAGGTAAGCTCAGGTGGTTGATTTGAAGTGACCTGCTGTCTGTTGTCGAGAACACTGATAGAGGTGGAGTGTAAGTCCGAAGGATCGTGAAGGATCATGCAGTCTCGGCCATCGACATTAGTAGCCCGTGGAAAGTGCAGACAAATAGGGCATCCCTGACTGATTTCTCATTTCTTGTTTCCCAAGACTTGGCTTTGTCAATGACGGAATATGCCGAAGTTGTGATGATGGAGCCCTCGTCGTGTCAGAAGACTTGATAGTGTAGTCAAGCAATGATGAGCGGCAATGTTAACTACATGTGAGGGAATGGAGTATTGAAGAGTATGGCTTAGAAACAAAATTTAGCGTGTATTTCCTTTATGTTGTTAATTGAGAGACCCTATGAAGGTATATCTGTCATGTGTGAATGCTGTTAATGAATGAGAAGTCGACCCTGATGCAAACGCCAGGGCACCGGGGTGGTGATATAGCATTCAGAAGAAGCCGTGATCGAGATCGACCGATATCAGCGCAGTTTTGAGTGGACGGACAGTCCCCGGTATCTCATGACAGGTTGGATCATAACCACGTCAGCCGCAAAGAACAATAAGTCAACGACGACAAGCAGCAGTATATATATGTCATCAATGCCATACTCACGATACAAATAACTCAACACCAAACAAAGGTCGGAATGGTCTGGATCACATCGCTAGTCTCAAGAATCTTAATTCTGAGGCACGAGAAACAATATTTCGTCGTGGATGAAGCCTCGTGTGAGGGGAGAGATGTAAAAAAAAGGGCAACTCTCGTGTTTCCGGCTGTACTTGTACAACCCTATCAAAACGCGGACATCGTATGATGGCCTGATATTTTGAGAGCTTAAGAAACAGGAGGTGAGTGAAATGACAACGAGGTGTTGCGAGCCTATGATGTGGTTGAATGAGAGAGGATTTAATAAGACGAAAGAGACAGCAGTTGACGTGTCCATAGAGATACTCGTCGTTGACTGACAAGAAGAACACATGTAGATAATGGGAATATTCATCTCTCCATCTACGAGATGATGGACCTCCAAGAATTTTTGTCTTATCACAGCAAGGAAAAACGTGGAAATATCGTGGCCACCGGACACGGATCGTCACACCAAAACACATCCAACGTGGCCATCAAAAAGTCTGGAACCAAGTCAACCGGCGAATAACTTTGTCCCCAAAGAGATCCAAGTCCTAACGCCTATTATTGTCAGATTAAAGTATGAGGTAGTGCTTATCTATTACTCTAAATTGACAGAAAGAATCTTTGGATCTCATCACCAAAACCCCATGACAGATTGTGGAAGTTGCGAATATTCCCCGATTATGTGCATCGCCAAAGGGGGAGATACTCGGGGGAATAAGCTTACTGTATTGATTTCATCCAGCCAGTCAAGTTGAGAGCAACCTCTTGTCATCTACACCAATATCAAATACCCTTTCTAGCGTGACCATAACATCATCCCCCTCTCTCTCCCCGCATCCCACGTTCCCCTCCCTCGGCTCTTCCCAGTTCGTCAAACGTACGTAGGGCTTACTTTTGCTATCTTTTCTTCCATCATCTCGTTTCCACCATTGAAGTTACTGGTGTAATCATTCAGACGTCTATTCGTGGTCTTTGACTGAGAGAGTGAGTGTTGGATAGTCATGTTCAAAGGTCGCTGACGTTGGATACCGTCCAAAGATGTAAGATCAAGGTCGACAAGTCCTTTTTCCATCTCGGTAAGAACTAAGCGAATAAACTTATATATATATATGTATATCAACCAGACCAGGTCAGCAAGATGGATTGGTTATCAAGATATTGCGGCCTGGCAACCATGGCGTTTCCGAAATTCACACAGCTTCCCACCGAGCTTCAGATTCATGTCTGGGAGACCTTCTTCACCACTCCGGCGATGCACATCTTTGACATGTGCTATCCCAACAGGGACGGAGACGCACGCATAGAGAAAGCGCTTGGGAACGATGAGACCATGGCAAAGTACAGGAAGAAGGTCTTCCTGGACAGGTTGGACGAGACTGATCCGAGCATGTACCACTTTATATCTTCATTACGTCTCGTATCCGACGTTGCTACAAAAGTTGCGCAGAATATCCTGTCGAGACAAGGAGAGACGACCGTCTACATCCCCAGCCAGACACAAACCCTCAGCATCCCTGCCTCTGATGTTGTCTTTTTGCGGTTCCGCCCCAGACTCAAAGATCATTCCGAACTTGCCGCCGAGATTCTCTACTACCCATCTCCCATAAAGGAGGTCCTCGAGAGCGACTGGTCGCCTGAAGTGGCCAAGACCCTGTACAGCGCACATAGGATCGCGTTGGACGTGACGGAGACGTGGTCGGCGGGTCTGAGTATGGAGTTTGGGAGTGATGAGGTCGCGTACTTTGCATGTACGGTGCAAAAGGGGCTGGAAGTGATGTATCTGGTGGACGAGTGTACGGGACGATGCGACTATTGTGGGAGAAAGGGCCTGAATGCCGAGAATCTGCGTATGAGGGGAAGTCTTTGGAGAAAGCTGCAGTTGGGCAACGAAGATAGAGAAGCGGATGTGATACAAGCTGTTGGACGGCGGTATGTAGAGGTATTTGACCTGGAGAAGCTGGGCTGGGATGAGCAACACCCTTCGTATCTGTTTGCGTGGATGATGTTGACTGCGATACAAAGTCAGCAGTATGGTGCAGATAAAGGGAAATTTCAAGGCGTGAGGGTATTGGTGGTACAGGAGGACCAGAAGTGAGCTCAACAATGGACACACTGCACGAGAGTCATAAACACAAACACAGAATCATCACATTCAAGAGGTGCAGAATCATAATGAACCAAGGACAATGCCCGCTTGACTTTTGCCGGGATATACCAAAACGCCATACATGCCTGCCACCGTCGTACACTATTAAAATCTGGTCATGTTAGTTTGTCATCTTTCAAGCTGTAGGGTTTGTAGCACTCACCTGATCTCATACGACCCTGCCCTCGTCATGTAGCGCACCCACTTGACACTGGAATAGTTGCTCTTCTCAAACACTTTCAGATACCGCACCAGCAACCCCGAGCTTGTAAACATGAGCAAGCTAAAGTTCAGACTCAACGGAGGCCTGCTCCAAGCTCTCTGGTTCGTCATGCTGGTAAGATGGGCCTCCGCACTAAGGACGTACTCAGACTGGCCGGTAAATCTGCCAATCTTCCAGACAATGTTGTTCTCGCTAGGCTCGTACTTGGCCTTGCCTTGGGTGCAACGCTCGGTGATCTTGGCCGTGTTGAGAGGCGTGGGGATCTTGACGACAACGTTTGTGGCAAAGAGCTTGGAGCCGAAGTTGGCCTTGACGCCGATGCTGTACTCGACCTTTGAGCGACCGACCTCGTTGACGATGGCGTGAACTTTGAAGGGCAGGTTGACGTTCTCGGTGGCTCGGTAACGCATGAGCTCAAACTCTCCATCCGGGGGCACGAAACTGATGATGCGGTCGCTGTCGAATTTGCCGAGCTTGACACATTGATGGAATTGACAGTCCTCCAGCGTCACACTGCCAGCAGCAGCCTTGGTCGCCTTGGTTCCCATCTTGTTCCCGCTTGGTAGGCTGAGAAGGCCGTCGTTGTCGAGAAGTAGTCGGTCGTTGAGACCGAACTTACACTCAGGAGTACCCGAAAGATAGGCGCGCATGACAATCTGACCAGTAACGTCTGCTCTGAGGACGGCGCCAGTGGCAGACATGAGGAGGTTGACATCTTCAATAACATCGACAAAGGCCTCGTTCTTGCGGTACTTGACATCGGCCTTTCGCCATGAGAGCGCTCCTGTAGCCTGCATGGTGATCTTGGAAGTATCCTCCCGTCGAGACTCGGACTTGACGCCTTCCGTGGTGATGTACATTTTGAGGGTATCGGTCTCTGTGTTTTGGGGGTAACCGAAGTCGATAATTTCTAGATGTGTTAGCTGGGTGACAATTTTAGTCCTGCAGACAGAACGTACCATCCAGGAGCTCATAAACCAGGACGAAATTGTTCTTGACGGCCTCCTCATCAAACTTGCCAAAGTACCCTCTACCTAGTTGAATCAGGCGGTAGAGGAACTCAAAGACCAGCGCAGCGTTGGCATTACTCTTGGTAATAGCGACGAGATAGATGTTTTCATGCTTGACATGGCTGAAAGTTGTGCTGCCAAGGGTAAGAATGGGCGATCGAACTTGAGCGTTGGAAATGACTTGAATGCGGAATACATCGGCGAGACGTGGTCGACAGTCGTTGCGGAAAGCACGGAAGATGAGGTTCTCTCCCTTTTGGTTGAAGATGAGGACACCGGATAACATCGTCACGGCGATGCAGAGGGTATTAAGTGCGCGGCTTGCGCTTTGGGAGTGCTGGTCGAGAGATTGAAGACGGTCAAGTCGAACGTCTCTCCCATTTCATTGCGACAGGGTCAAAGATAGGAGGTGCCATTCGGGACCCCCATTAACTAAGGCCATCCATAGTGGGGGAATTCTGCCGAGAAGCTCGAAAGCGGTGAGGGGACATGGAGGCTTACCTCATCAACACGTGCTTGAATCCTTGCATGATGGACATGGTAGTCAGCGAGGAAAAGATATGACATGAAAATGGACAGTTAAAAGCAGACGATATTATGCACATAGATGACTGGACTGCGTTGCAATTTGAACAGTGAATATTTGAGTTTTCGTGTACATACTGGGGTTAAATTGTCTTTTTATCAACGTGTATCGACTGCGTTACCATTCTGCATGTAAACGTTCACAGGTACGTTAGTAATCAGCAGGGCTCAGTTATGACAGTGAGAGAAAAACAGCTTCGCATTTCTTATAGCAATAATAGATCATGCTTAATCTTAACGGAGATAAGCAGGAAAAGAAACAAGTCTCGATACAAAGCAAGCATTTTGTCTTGACGACAATACTCCCCATTCAAGGGTGTCCTGGTTCTAGAATCAACCAAGACCTGCTAACGACTGTAATTTCAGTGGAGCTCAAGCCTTAACGACCTGGAAACTTGGCGCGTTCAGGGGGCTGTCCAAGTGACGTTAATCACCACGCGTCATGCTGCGCCGCCAAAGCAACTTCAAGCTTACAATATAACGTTAACTCTTCGCAATCTCAATCCCCGAAGCCATCTCTGTTCTTGAATTAAGCCCGTCTTGGTTTTACTGTTACTTGTTCTCACATCTATTGAAACCATGTCTTCGAAAGAGTTCCCCCAGTCCTTTGTCCGTCCCTGGAAAGAACTCCTGAGCTCACGTCAACAAGAACAGCAGGATGAGTTCCCTAATCACTACGTCAACAACATTGACTCACTCATCACTACAAGCTCGCCTCAAACATTGTACGTCGGAACAGGGCACTCAATTTATACACGGGCATTGGTTCCTGCCATACTGAGTGCTAAGCGATCTGTTCAACTCATTACCTGCTACTGGGCGGCATCACCGTCTCTCGATGCCATCCGAGATGCTCTCCTGCAATTGGCCCAGACTCGCACACAATCCGATGTAAAAAGTACTCTCGATATCACTATAGGTTTCTCCTCTCGAGGATTGTTTCAAAAGCTTTTCCATCCAGCTTCTCGTGAGGGTTACATTTACCCTTCTTCCCAATGGACCAAGCTAGGCCTCCCCAGCGAGGATGTTCTTAAGCGTGCAAGGATAGATCTCACTGTCAAGAGTCTTTTCTTTACTCCTATAAGCGTGATGCATCCCAAGTTTGTCATTGTGGATGGGTCAAGAGCCTGGATACCAAGCTGCAATGTGAGCTGGGAGAGGTGGTTCGAGGGATGCGTTGAAGTGGAAGGGGATATTGTGCAACGGTTGATCACATTCTATGAGAGAGTTTGGGGAGTGAACAAAGGTTCAGATCATCCTAGAGCCGACGACAGTGATTGGGTTGTACCAGATGGACCTGAAGTGCCGGCCAACTCAAGGGGCGAGAACGACGAGACATCAGCAACGCAGTCCATCAAATTTCCGACCTCACAACCAGTTCCGACCATCTTTCTCCCATCCTCTCACCATCGAAACCCGAGGTTCAGCCTATTTCCATTTCTCTCACAAACCGACCCTCCGATGACACCCTTGAACGCCGCTCTTCTCACCCTCTTCGCCAATGCTCAGCGACAAATCACCATTCTCACCCCCAATGTCACCTCATGGCCGGTTGTTGAAGCTCTTCTCGACGCCCTTGAGCGTGGAGTTGATGTACAGATCCGTACCAGTAAAGGTATGATGCTTATCGAGCAGCTTGTCACGGCTGGCACGACAACATCATGGTGTCTGCGTAAGTTCATCCAGAGGTACAAGGCACTGGTCGACCGACGTCATCCTACCGATCCGGAAGCCCAGGTGATCCAACCAGGAAAGTTGGAAATTCTTTACTACAAGGCTCTTGACGCGCGAATCAAGGAGGAGGATGAACCGGTTGTTTCTCACTTCAAGATGACGCTAGTCGATGATGAGTATCTTGTATTAGGATCCGGTAATATGGACAGAGCCAGTTGGTGGACGAGCCAAGAGATTGGCATTCTATTCTATGTGCCCAACTTTCAGGGACAGCGACTATGGAACAATGTTCTCGAGAAGCGCACAGAGGTTCTCTATCGGTCAACAGGGGATCATTAAATCATCGCTTATTCTTCTATCTACTCGAGCCCATCTCAACTATCCAGCCTATCAGCCTAACCCTCCCTAGCCTTGATCTGCTTGAACACCTCGATAAAGTTGGCTGGTTCATTCGCACCTTCTAGCTGGTACTTGTCCTGGATGAGATAATGCGGAACACCCGAGATGCCTTGGAGTCTTGCCTCGGTGGCTAGCTTGTCCACCAAGGGACCATACTCGTCACTTTCGACGATGGACTTTTGGAAGTCTTCGGCTGGAATACCTGACTGGACAGCGACTTCCTTGAGGGTATTGTAGTCGGTGATATCCTTCTCTTGCTCAAAGTACGCGGCAAATAGACCATCGAGGGCCTTGGCTTCAGCGTCTGGACCATACTTCTTGGCCAGCTGCACCAATCGATGCGAGTCTCTTGAGTTACCGGTCCGTCCACCAAACTTGAAGTTGATGCCGACGGATTCTCCGATGGCCTTCATCCTAGCATGCATCTGCTGTGCGCGGGCGGCGCCGAATCTCTCGGCGTAGAACTCCTCCTTGGATCGACTTGAGGCGGGACCTTTGGGCCAGTCGGGCATGAGCTGGAAGGGCTTATAGCTCACTTCAAAGGTGTCGTCTGAGTTGGGGTAGATCTTCTTCCATAGAGAAAGGGCGGACTGGAGGTTCTTTCGACCTACGTAGCACCAGGGACAGACTGTGTCTGAGGTGACGGCGATTCTGAACTTGGTCATTGTATCTTTGGGATTTGATATATGGTGTTTTTCTGTTGAAGATGACTTTTTGAAGTGTAATTGCTGACGGTGGGATTGAGAGATTTGCTTCACCAAAGCTGGCGTCCTGGAATTATATATTTTTGGTCTGTGGGATAGGATGGGATGGGATGGGATAGATGGATGTATATATTCTTTGCCGCATTGCAGCAGGCCTCGGTTTCTAGATATATCTGCTGATAACGTAATCATCTTTGTAACCCGCGACGCCAAGCGGGATACCGATAGAGTGGGGCCGAAAATCCGGATGAAATGGCAAGATAATTGTTGATCGGGGGGATTTATAATACAGAATGACGAATGATGGGAGAAACTTTGATGTATTACTGTTTTTTTTCATTTCCCCGTAGTGTCTGTTTCTTCGCGGCCATCCGCTTTTCCCACCATGAATGAGTCCTTCCTTAGATGGTTTTCTACAGACCTTCCACTCCACAAGTGATGTTTCCTCACCCCGTCCATATGTAAGTCATGTAAATATTCCAGAATGTTTCTAACTGCGGGATCAAACTAAATCTCGGTGGATCCATTTTCAAATACTGTGGATACTCAGCATTTGATACCTACTGGCGAAGCTCTGACAGCAAGTCCATTTGTGTGTGGTTGAGCTTCAACTTACATCGCATCGCATTGTATCTGCCATGATTCGAGGCCATCATCATACCCTGAACATGCCATAATTCTTTCTGGTCACGTTCACATCACATAAGGCCAGGGATCTACACATCCGGAGTCTTAGCAATAATTCTCATTTGCATCAATTGCTGCATGTAGTCGACAAGAGCCAAGCAATCACTGGCCTGGCAGTATTCTCCCTGATGAGCTCATTGGGGTAGATATCGGCATCTAGAACAATTCACCGGGAACCAATAACAACCCTCATTCACATACTCCTCTCTTAATCGTGAATCATTCATATCGCTATCATCTCAATTAATCGCACTCTCACCATGACCTCGCCCATCCGAATCGCAGCATGTCACGTTTCCCCCGTCTTTCTCTCCGCTCACAAAACCACCCATAAAGCCATCTCCCTCATTGAGAGAGCCGCCCGGCAAAAGGCCAATCTCGTCATATTTCCAGAAACATACATTGCTGCGTTCCCCGTCTGGAGTGCTTTACGTCCTCCGACGGATAACCATGAATTCTTCAAGAGAATGGCCATTGAGTCGGTGTATGCTGATGGTGACGAAGTTAATGCTATACGCGCCGTCGCTAAGAAGCTGAACGTCATGGTTAGCATTGGTGTCTCAGAAAAGGTCCGTACAAGCAGTGCGACGCTGTATAACTCCAACCTCTTCATCACCAGCCAGGGAAAAGTTGCTGTTCATCATCGGAAATTGATGCCCACTTTCTTTGAGAAGTTGACATGGGCGCCGGGAGATGGTCATGGACTACGAGTTGTCGAAACACCTTTTGGAAAGGTTGGCAACCTAATCTGTGGCGAGAACACAAACCCCTTGGCTAGGTATTCGCTTATGGCCCAAGGGGAACAGATTCATATATCGACATGGCCGGCAATCTGGCCAACTCGTGTGGCTTCCCCTTCACAACCTGGCGAGGATAAGAAGCCAGAGAAGGCCAACTACGACAATGTTGCTGCGAACCGTACGCGTGCAGCTGCGCATTGCTTCGAAGCCAAATGTTTTGGAGTTCTATGCTCGGGTGTTCTTGGTGAGGATGCAATCCAAGATATCTCATCCGGGGCTCCTCATCTAGCCGAGATTCTCAACAACTCTCAGCGAGGTGCGACCATGTACCTTGACCCCACGGGCACACTACTTCCAGGATACACCGTCGATGAAAAAAAGGCAGAGAGAAAAGATGTGGATTATCTGCAGACAGAGGAGGACATCCTCTATGCAGACCTGAATGTGGAAGAATGCATCGAGGGGAAACAGTATCATGATGTGGTTGGAGGGTATCAGAGATTGGACGTGTTTGACTTGAGAGTTGACCGGGCGAGAAGACAACCAGTGATATTTGCATGAGACATTGATAAGCGCCGAGAAGTCATCCAGCCGAGAATATGCCTGCTGGCAGTGTTAGTGTTAGTGTTAGTAATAGTAATAGTAGTTAAAGATGTCTAATAGATCAATCACGGTTCATGCTCCGCTTACGACAGCTTCTCATAACTGTTGCTTCTAGAGGCTATATGATGTGGGATCTTGGGGGTTACTTGTTTTGTGCATAACCTGGCTCAAGCACCATCATACCATACTCACTCACACTCACATGCTCAGTGGCCGATTGGAGGGGTTGGCTGTTCCATGTCAACCCTGCTGTTCTTGACCCTAGCGACTAAACCCAAATGGTGCTATGTTACTACGTCGTAGAAACCGGAAGCGATAGATAAGGAAGCACCAGCCTACCTCAGCCTGGATTATGAGCATGCACCACATTAAATCCCCCCTAACGTGCTAACGCTTTGCTAGGTGAGCAGTCCTTCGCTGCCATTGAGCCGCCTTTAGCACTGCCGTCCGACCCGGCCCTTCAAGAACACCGTGCCTTCCCGTTCAATCTCCAGATGTGTCCCACGACCAGCTCGGGACGTCAGATCCGTCAATTTTCCACTAGTACCCGGAGTGATGGATCGGTAGCGGGGCCAGCCGGGACCTATCCCATCCAGGCGCAGCCACAAGCCAGAGCTTTGTTGGTACTCTTGTGCTTCTTAGCCGATACCAAAGTCCCCTTGGAGATGCTGCACCGTGGAAGTACAACGAGAAAACGTTGGAACCAAGATGGCGGAGTCGAAGACATGGACAAAGGTGAACCCCACGACGCTGCTCTCCACCCGCTGTTATGCAGTCCATCTGCATTAGAGAAGGTCATGGGCGAACTTCAGGCATTGTCAGAAATTTCTTGCAATGCCGATGGGACATACACACTTGACCCTAACGTGAGAGCGATCGTACTGGAAGGGTTGCCTTCTGCCTCCCTTTCCTTTTGGCGGCGACAAGCCCTATTCACTGCGTATCGGGCCGTACCATGGAAATATCTCGAACTTGTGTAAGTCCGGACCTAGTTGGATTCCGAATCAATGCTGATTACATCCAGGGAGCCACACTTGAGTGTGACGCTGATCCCTCACATACAATACACTCTAACAGCCGTTCAGGACAACGATGGCTACGATACTCTGCCCATCAATGACAAGATAGACATCGTGCTCACACTTCTCGAGGCATCCCGTTTCCCTGGGTTGGATTGGAAACGTTTGGCGATCACACAGGCGAAGTTGATCATGAGCGGTTTGCAGGATCCATACCTTCACTCTTGCCTTGCGCAAAGAGAGTCCCTGATGCAGCGACTCGCTGGAAGCGCCAAGTCCTCGATCTCAACACCCGAAACACATCAAGCCCCGGCGGCCAGCGCTGCCAACAAGCGGCTGCACGCCGCAACCGGTCTCGCTGTCTACCAGAAAGCATTGGACTTTTTCCAGAATGAGGATTTATCGCTAGCAATCGGTGCGCTCAAAGAGTGGCAACCAACTGAGCCGCCATCTGCGGCTGAGCAAGTAACTTTGTTCCGCTTGAACCTCTTACGCGGCAAAATATTCCGGTTTCAAGGCAAATTCCAAGATTGCCTCGATAATCTGAACCAGTCCAAGTACGCAATGGACAAAATTGGAGAGCTTCGATTTGACGAAGATGCTGGCGATCTGGCTGTCGAAATGGCTGATGCGATGAGAGAGCTGGGCGATCTCAGTTGTGCTGAACGGCTGTTAAAAGCGCAACTAGAAGGGCAATATCACACTCCGGCTACCCGTGCGATGCTCAATCTATCACTAGCCGAGTCTCTGTTCGCTCAAGGTAGGTTTGAGCAGGCCAAGCAGCTCTGCCGTGATGCTGAGGCTCAACGACTGACCAAATTGGCGAGGTTGCATTGTTGCATCACAATGGCCAAGCTTCATCATGTAAATTCTGAGTGGAAAGATGCCTTTTCGTGGTGGACATAATCCCTTCACGCTATGAACAGATTCCCTCTGACTAGTGGGCATGGCATGCGAATAATTTATCTCTCACTCTGCGACATACTCGAACGCGAGGGTCGACAAGAGTTGGAGAAGGCATCCCGCGCGGAAGTGGACAAACTTCAAACTATGTCACAGCACGCGGAGGCAAAGCATTGGATAGCTGGCCTGCAGAAATGGCTCGCGTGGCTGGAGTCTGAAAAAATAGATGCCCGAACCTGGCCACCAGTTGGATAGGGACCGTTGTCTCATACATAGCTTTGTCAATGAGTCTGAGAGACATGTCCAACAGCAGTTGCGCAATGGTTTCTCGAATTTCCCAGAGTTTTATGCTGTGAAGCCTGCCCATTAGATACATTTTCTGTACAAGGGCATAACAACCACCATATCGAACCAACATGCATGGTACAATACGAGGGCTTAGTTGCCATTGCTGTACTGAAGAAAGAATGCCTTGTCCAACAAGGTGTAGTACTGCGCTGCGGAGAAGGAGATGGCACCCTCTTGATGAAGTGGCCTATATATGCTGAGGCTGTCTCTTATATGGGGCATGGTGAACTTGTGTGGCTGATAGGCAGGGCAAGGATAGTAAGTAGGTACTTAGGTAGTAGGCAGTCCCTGGATTATCTACTCGAATAGCTATCGGTACTACTTTCGTACCCAAATGCCCCTTCATGTTTTCAACGCTCTTCAATCCCCTAGACGGATTCGCACTACCCGATGGTCCCTTCTACAGCCCAGTGTTCGGCAATGAATCTAGCCCATTGCTCGACATCTTTGGCATGGGCTCATTGTTCTATACCATCCTCAAGGGCAAGTGGCCATACAAGTCAACCGTGGGGAAGTTTGAGATGGTCGACAACAGGATCGGGTGCGAGGAGGAAGTCGTCTATCCCAAACTCAAAGCAGAGACATTTCCTGATGTCCAGCAGCTACCAGGCGGTTTCGTGATTATGAAATGCTGGGAGAGGCAGTTTGAGACGGCAAAGGATGCTCTAACCGCGCTGGATGAAGGTCTGCCTGTAGATCAAAACGCCCACGTTTGAAACCTGACATGAATTCTGACGATCTTTGTCACCTCCGTTGGCTATTCAGATCATGCTCTACTTGTGCTTCTAGAGACTTCTGTACCACATTTGGTGTGGCTAATTGTTCAAGGGTAAAGACAGCAAGTTCGCAGCCTCACTCTTGTATCGTGACTACTTTGCATACAATGAACACTGTTTAGAATTTATCACCGTCACGGAGAATGATGTGCAAGTGTCGTTAGCTCTGTGAACAGGTTCCGACACTCATGTAAATTCAAAGTCCGGAAGAGAGCTAAATAAGGAAGAACTGTAACATATTGGGTCTATGAAGCTTGGGTCAAGCTCCGGTATCGTTGCTTCCTGTGCCCCCTGAGCTATCGACTCCGTTGCCAATGTACTTGAGCGCCCGGACTCAGTTGGCGTAGACTGTGTTAAAGCAATCGATTTTGAGAGAGGCTCGGCATTCCATTTGTCCATGGATTCCGAAATAAGTGCGGCAGCAGTTGATCGGACACGATGGTACGCTGGCTCGGCGAGACGCCAGGTACGTTTCATATTCTTGAGGCAACCCAGGACGAGGGTAATACGATTGTAATGATGATCAAAGCATTCTTCCGAGTGATTTATGGATGTAGCGAGCTGTATCAAACCACAGACCACTAGGGCCGGTATGATGAAAGGCGTATGCTTCTGAATATTTGGACATAGCGACATGTAATCCGAGATGCGTCTTGAGGCGTCAGTTGCTTTGATGCTTTGAATCAGACGGCTGGATGCCGAAGATGACTGGAGCTGCGTAAAAGGCAAAAATGGATCCTCGGTGCTTGATAACAAGGGATAGAAGCGACTTCTAGGTAGATGTAGAAGCATGCTGGCATATGCTATGATTGCGTGTGCCTGAAACATGATTTCGTCCATGTGCCCGTACGAGTTGACAATGTCCAGTTTATCTGCCGGTAAATGATTAGACCAACTGACCAGAGCATTTTCTATCGCCTGTACATGGTCACGATGGTAGTCTTTGAGACGGTTGAGAACAAGCACTCTACCCAGGATAGTTGCTGCCTCAATACGGTAGCTGAAGGAAGAAAACACGATGTCCTCTTCCGATAGAACCCGTCGCTTGAAATCCAAGATCCTGCGGGGCTGTGGAATTTCTCTGTCCCCCGTGTATAGTGACTCTTCGCATGGGAGAGGGACCTCAGGCGAGGCAGTACTACAACGGAAGGAAATGGTTCGGAGTGGGATAGAGATGAGGACGTCCGTCACAAAGAGCTCCCACCATGTCCTCCTGAGGCTCTCGGCCTCTATGGATGTTTCTGGATGTCTTGATGAAGCAAAGCTGGCACGATTCATGCCGAGCTCGAAAGCAATCTCAGTGCATTGTGAGAACGCACTTTGGGCTTCGTCAAGATCGCCCCGGGAAAAGAGAACAATTGAATAAATGAGCCATGCTTGTACCATACAGGCTGATCGGTCGGAACTGGCATTAAGCTCAGCTATCACCTTGGCCTTGAGCTGGTCGCAGGGACTTGCTTGTACATAATGTGAGCCTGTGAATTCAACAACAAGCCTCAGGAATCTTGGATAATCTCGGGAACTGTATTTTGAGCCAGGCACCAGGATGGGATGAGCAGTATGAAAATTTTCATAGAAGAGACGGATAAAGCGATCGCTGTCAGATGAAGTTCCAGAGCTTGATGCTGGGCGGATCAAAGGACTATCCTCCGAAGTTCTCAGGTTGAGAGTGGGCCATAATAGGTTATTAGGAGTAGCATTGGAAAAGTAAGAGACCAAGTTCTCGTTGGAAGGAACTGGTGTTCTAGTGCCAAGATCTGTAGTAGGCAAGCCGGAAGAGACGACGGTAGGTGGTGGCGGAGGCGGTGGATGAGATCTCATAGATTCATCATGAAGTGAAGTAGAAGCATGCATTGGTATCGAACCTGATGAGCTTAATGATCCTGAGATGGTACTGGCAACGGTATGCGAATGGGGCTCAATTTGAGAGCCATTGTCAGAGGACGGTAAGTGGGATTTCCTCCGACCACCACGCCTTGAGGGCTGGTACGTGCATGAGTGACCATTATTGCTACAGCGAGAACAGACAGGTCGTTTTGCGTCGCATTTGAGATGCTGTTTCCTACATGTGGTGCAGGCCAGAGATGCAAGTCCGGTAAGCTTTGTGCTCCTTGTTCTTGATGGCGTCATGCCGGGACGAGTCGGGGATGATATGATCAAAACAAAAGATCATGTGGTCTTGGAGGGTGATGGTGATTGGGGTTCATTGATATGTCGTGGCTCGTTGTTATTCTTTGTCGTTGATTGAAGTTGATTGAGTCGGCGATGGTGGTGAGGTAAAGAAGGTGGGCGGTGAAGGGTCCACATCGGGATTTGGGAATGGGCATGGCAAGGAAAATAGCACTTCCGAAGCCCGATCGGGCTTTGATTTCATGATACACATGATACTTTTGCATTGACCTACTTAGCACATCAGGTATCAGCTATCGACCTGTGACATTCTTTACCGTCATTATTCAACAAAACTGAAATTACTTTTGTGCATTTGCTTCCTTTTTGTTCATTCTTGTCACATTTCTTTGGTCACGGAGGAATCTTAATCCCCGACCACAACTATGCCAGGCTATCGGCGACCCATAGTCGGCGAATGAGACACTGGGATAAGGGGTTAGCATGGGCTCAACTATGAGGACCCTGAAAGAATAATGAGAGATAAATATATTCTGTCATCCTTCTTTCTATCACTTTAGCTTCTTTCAATCACCTTAGTTTCTTTCGCAACAACCTTCAAACCAATCAATCAACACCAATATGTCCGTCTCAACAATGTTCGCGCCTCTTCCCCTGGTGGCTGGTCCATCATCACACTACCAGTCCACAACAACACCAGCAAATGATATCTACACCCTCGACAACCTTGTGAAGGACATTAAGAAATACTTGGGAGATTCTTCTGGAATTGGTTGTGACAACATCGACTCGGAATATCTCATGTCTCTGGTTGAAAAATACAAATCTAACCCCAATGACTGGGCACGATATTACTACAACTGCCCTGGCAAGAATTACACTCGTAATGCCATTGAGAATATTAACCATAAAGCCAATATTGTAAGTACTCGATAGCTATTGCTGGTAATACGACGAGACTGTTGGCTAACCACTTTTTAGCTTCTACTTGTCTGGAACCCAGGCAAAGGTTCACCTATTCACGATCACGCCAACGCCCACTGCATCATGAAAGTTCTGGCCGGAGAGCTCACCGAGACTGTCTATCGTTCGCCAACACAAGGTGTTGAAGCTGGCCCACTTGAGCTGAAGAGTCAAAACACCCTTCAAGTTGACGGAATCACATACATTTCCGATGATATTGGTCTCCATCGCGTACACAATCCGAACCCTAACCAGGTTGCTGTGTCATTGCACTGTGAGTCTTTTTCTACGCCATGACTTCGGATTATTGCTAACATGATATCCTTAGTATACACACCACCAAACGCGGCAGATATTGGTTACAATGTCTTCGACCGAGAGACTGGAAAGGCAAGCTTTGTCCCACAGGCTCAGGCATATAAACCCAACATGTAGGCCGGAGGCTTGTGGAATGGTTTGGATGACGGCATGAGAATAGTCTTGATACCCTTGAAAGATAGATAGCGTTGTATTTAAGTGGAATTTTGGACAAACAAGGATCAACAGTATTCTGAATCGGGCTTGTCACTAGTATGAGGATCAGTTTCAGACAATTGATGCATTCTCCCTTGACAATTTTGACTTTTCTTTACACCTACCAAGTTATATGACATACCGGTAGAAGCTCGTGTCAATGATAAGCTGAATCTGTTTAGCGGTTGATATGATGGAACATCCATCATTCGGTACACACATTGCGGCGGCATGTTCAGTCAGTTTTAATAGGACACCAAGAGCAAGCCACCAGTACACTTGTTGAGGGTGAAAAGCAAATACTCGCTCCTACATCTCTCAACTTCCGTCTTTGAATTTTCTTTAGTAACCGGAGTCGACACCTTGTCATGGCATAATAGTTTTCATTTGGTGGATAATTAGTCTCAAGACGTGTCTCTTCTCGATGATTGAAGCCTGATGGTGATGCACCACATCGTCCGCACTTTCGGCATCCTGATAATCGCGATACTCGTGCATGTCTTTCACTGTGAATATCAAGTCAGGAAAAAGTTTCAATCTTTTTAAAATCATCCGATCACCCTTAATATCTGAACAGAATAGCCCGTCATGAAACATTCCATGATTCTGGGCCATCTCGAGGTCATAGGAATGCTCATAGCTGACCTACCCTCTGACGCTCATGGCGATCACATGATGATGAAGATCCAAGAAAACTTGCGAAAGCTCTTCCCACCTCACATCAAGGACGATATGCCGATTAATGTAAAATTTATCAAGTCATGAATCGTGGGTAGGACAGTTACGAGTGTCAGTTCGTGATAGCGGCTGGACCCGTCCCTACATTTCAGATATCTCTTATCCAAACACTCGGTTCAACTCTTGTCTATAGGGTATGGTATCTCACCAATATTGTCGATTCACACTGAAAACATATTCCATATGAATCTAAGGGTCCTTGTAAGATTTTAATCCCGAAGCCAAAAAGGACACATGTTGATACTCGGCCCTTGACCTCAACGATGGCTATCACATCAAGAGCCAATGTTTCTTCTCGTCGTGTAATAATAAGACTAAATCTAGCAACAAATATGATTTCCAATGTAAATTTTCTTAAACAAATCACCTACAACAGTCTCAGAATGCGGAGGAAAACCAGCAAACAGATTCCGCATCCTTGGCTTATCTCGACTGTGTCGCCGTCAGACTGTTCGAAACTGTCAAGATCTTGGGGGCACGATCCTCCTTGTGACCAGAGCAGGATATACGATCCTTCAACGACGGGCCGAGACCTCTGGAGAGACCTTGTAAATTGAAAGCCTGGGGAAGAAGTGGGTTCGGTTTGGGGGAAAAGCTTGGTCAGCTTGGAAAAGCCGTTGGTTCAGTGAGGAAGCCAAGATGACGAGGAAGTGAAAGACGGGGTGGACCAAGCGGAATTTATGGATCCTGGTCAGTTGTTGTGAGATTTGGGGAAGAGGTGGACGGGATCATGATGTTGGTGATTGTACTTTGGGAGATGGAGGGGACATACATGGATTGTAGCTGTCGACTCGCACCTCACACGATAACAGCTCATCTTAAGACTCAATATATACAACACTTTCCCTCGTTTACAACAGTAGTAAACATCCAAAGTGGATTTCCATCTCAGTCCCCCCCTCATATCTTTATTCTTAAGCTTAATTCCCCAACATTCGACTTTTGATCCTTCAGACAATAGTTCCCCAGACTCAGACTTGGATAACCCCATATTAAATCGGCCCCCCTTTAATTTTGCCTGTCTCTTCAAAAGATGGAAGCCATTCCCCGCGCCCTTTGTTGTTTAATTGCAGATCCCCCAACCGGGGTTATAACGAGAGCCAAGACATTGACGGTACAAACATTAATCCACCAGTTATAATTTTCCCTCGCTCCCAACCGAGGTCTTGGGAGGTTGTATTGGATGAGAATTCTCCATGTTTTTTTTTTCATTCTTCTTGTATGGTCTTTCGGTGATATGGATATGGTAAATGGAGAGGAAAGTGAATGTGCATCTTTCAAGCTCTGCCGATCTCTTAGTTGATTGTCTATTGCCATGTTAATCCCATCGAACGACGGTTTGGTGTCAAAGTGTCAATTAGTTTCGCAGCCATGATCCATTCTGGGAGTAAACCACCCACTTGTCTTCTCCCCCAGACACAAATCACAAACCCCCAAACCCTACTTGAATGCCAAGCATATGCCGAGACAGAAAAATATGGTCTCAGCATGTGGTTCCATAAAACTGTCGGGTCCTGCCATGTCGTCTAGACTGGCATGATGCACTTGGCATGCGCAGAACCACCTTCGATTTAAGCTTATTGAGTGTATTCTGAAGTCTTGGTATTGAATACCAAGCCCGAGTTAAGCGGTTGATGCTGGTAACCATCTAGAGATAAAAGGATAGCCGTAGAATTCCATCTTTCAATATGACTACCCAAGTGCGATCAACAGAGTGGTTCTTCAACACGATTCTCTCGTATTTGGTAGATCGTTTGTCTTCGTGAAGCGAAAACAACGTTGCAAGAGCATTGTTTGAAGAAATCTGCCCAAGATGGCTCACAAGAAGCTGTACAATTGGTGTGTATCATGACAACTCATCATGCCATATACTTAGACTAATTTTCATGACTCAGGTACTGCTCCATGGTAGCTGCGCTTTGCATGGTGCTTTACGGTTACGATGCGTCAGTTTTCAACTCTGTGCAGGGTTCGCCCAACTGGAGAGAGTGGGTTGATCTCGATATCGATGAAGATACGCAGATGCTGGGTCTGAGTACGTTCTATTCAGACATTTGATCATGACTACACACCACTAACAAAGCCCTCTAGTCAACACCTCTTACACTATCGGAGCCATCGTCGCTGGTTTCTTTATGGGCGGTCCCCTCGCCGATTATGCCGGTCGTAGAGTCGGAATGTTTGCTGGCTGCTTCGTCACTATCCTCGCCACCTTCATGCAGGCGTTCACCCCCTATCACAACATTGGCCTTTTCATCGCCGGTCGAGTCATTATCGGCATCGGCCAGGGCCTTGCACTCACTGCTGCACCCGTGTATATCGGTGAAGTGACGAGAGCTGATATCCGAGGAAAGGTCATGACCATCTGGCAGATGAACTACTCTGTTGGTAGTTTCATTGCCTACTGGACCAATTTTGCCTGTTCCAAGAACCGCGACACGCTTGGTAACTGGGACTGGAAGATTGTTGTACTGATGCAGATCCTTGTCCCTGGTATTGTCTGCCTGACAATCATGTTTATCCCCGAATCACCTCGATGGCATATCCAGAAGAACGGCAACGTTGAGGCTGCTCGTGCGTCTCTCGCAGCTATCCGTGAGACCGAAGAGGAGGTCGAGGAGGAGTTAACGGCCATCCGTGGTGCTATCGAGTACGAGAAGGAGGAGATTCGTGGAACTTCTTATTCTGCTCTGTTCCGAGACCCTTCGGTCCGAAAGAGACTTATCCTGGCTTTCATCCTCAACATTGGACAGCAGACAAGTGGCCAGGGAACGCTCAACGTATGTAAACCAGTGAACGTGTGTTTATGATCCACTGCTGACATCTGATAGTCTTACTCTACCGCCATCTACAAGCGTGTCTGGGAGGATGATACTACAATCAATCTAATCAACGCCCTGAACGCTACTTTCGGTATTCTCTTCACCCTCAACGCCATGTGGACCTCGGATCGATATGGTCGACGATGGCTGCTGATGGTCGGTGCCGTCGGTATGGGTGTCTGCATGCTCATCGTCCCTGTTGTTGGTCTCACAACGCCTGGAGAAACTGTCAAATCGGAACCTGTCGGCATCTCCATCGTCTTCCTACTCTTCCTCTTTGCCTTCTTCTATAAGCCATCATGGGGCGCTACCGTGTGGATGTGGACTGCTGAGATTTTCTCCATGAACATTCGAGCCCAGGCCGTCGGCATGTGTTCGCAGATGCAGAACGTTGCCAACACCATCTTCCAGCAGTTTTTCCCAACCTTCCTAAAGAACGAGGGTCTGCGCTGTTTGTTCTTCTTCATGGCCGTCAACTTCCTGCTTGTTGCTTACGTCTACTTCTTCATCCCCGAGACCAAGCAGGTTCCTCTTGAGGAGATTGACGTTCTGTTTGGAGGTGCCTCGCACGCTGCCAAGGGTGGAGACATGCTTGAGGACAAGGGAGTCGATGAGACCAAGGCTCAGGGCGTTGAGGTTGAAGAGAAGAAGGCTGAGGGTCAGAAGCAGAATGTCTAGGTGATGGGTATTACCAATGAACAGAAATAACGCTATAGAGGATACTTGGGCTTCCTATGTAAACCGAGATACCACAACGGTAAACAAGGGAGGGAGCGGAACTTAGAGATGGTTCATAGGAGCGGTTGTGCTGCATAAAGATTTAGATTAGACCTAATACAATGGCAGTTTGTCAATGAATGTCTCTCAACAAGCCTATCCGTAGTACGTGATAATGAAGGACGGACTGCAAGACAGGACTCGATGGGCCCAATGTTTAAGATGAAAGGACATACAGTCATCTGATCAGCTTCCTCGAATCGTGTTCCATGCAATTGGAGACGTGCAAAATATATCATTAAGCCTTTGCATTCTCGAGTCATACAATTTAACACGTAATTCCGAGCCATGACATATGTTATGGATATCATGATGACAGTCCAATATCTTAAAGCTATGTACCGGGAGTATATGATCTCCCTCATATTTGGTCCAGATATATCGTTGGTGTATGATATGCATCATGATCTCTTCTCCGACTCCAACGCCGCAATCATAAAGACACCACCTCCACGCAAATCGTTCTTTCGTACCGGAACACTTGAGTAGTACTGTGCCTTAGGTTAGCCTTGTATGTCATCCGTGTATGCTTGGACTTACCTGAAAAGAAGCATTGCTGTTGAGGCTGCCAACTTCAACTGTGCCCTCCCAGTTGATAGTGCCGTCTTTATTTTTTGTGACAAACAAGTCAAGCATAGCTTGGTATGCTTTCTTCGATACCGCTCCATACTCGGATTCGGCGAGAAGGCCCAAATTCAAGCCTTTCAGAAGGCCAAACGTGAACATGACGCTTGCACTGCTCTCGAGGTAGTTGCCCTTGACGTCCTCATATTGCTTGTCCATAACATTCCACCAAGCGCCCTTCTCGTCCTGGGAGTCTTTTAAGCCCTTGGCAAGTTTGGCATAATATCCAAGTAGTCTTTGACGTCCTGGGTGGCTCGTGGGGAATACCTGGATCACCTCGAGAAGTGACATGAAATACCATCCCACAGCACGTCCCCAGACCAGAGGGGATGCACCTGTCACTGGATCAGCCCAGACGGCCTTCTTGCTTTCGTCATAGCCGTGAACGAGAAGACCGTTTGATTTCCGGGTGCGAGCGTCGATGTTGTCGAACTGGAGAACAATATCATTCCAGGCTGTTTGATTATTAGGTTGAAATAACGAGACCCATTTCGCATAGAATGAGTCTGCCATGTAGATACCGTCCAGCCACATCTGATTTGCGTAGACAGGACTGCGATGCCAGAAGCCACCAGTTGGGGTTCTTGGGTGTCGATCAAGCTGCCTCTTAATGGCGTCGGCAGCGACTTTGAACTTGCTCTCGCCGGTTTGTTCGTACCACCACAGTAAGTTATTTCCAAAACGGTAGTTATCCAAAGAATAATGAGTGTGGTCGAAGCCGCTGATGGTTCCATCTTTCAGAACAATGGCGTCGATCTTTGAACGGTAGAAGTTCTTGACGGTTTGATTCTTGGTGGACTCGTAGACTTTCTCAATTGAAGCATACAGAGTGGCTTGATCGTAATGGAAACTCGGTTCGAAACCGCGTCGAATCATAGAATCGGTCATCCATTGGGAGTAGGGTGGTTCTAAAGACGAAACTCCTGTAGTCGATATGGCCAACAAGACCAGTGGGAGCAGAGAAAGTCCCATCTTTACAGTATGCTAGGAATAATGGAAGAGGACAGGCGTGGCTACGTTAGAAAACCGCTGTCCGCGCGAACATTCACCATTATATACGTGACTGAACAACTAGCATAATCCCGAACGACTCTATTTTTCCGTCGAAGAATTCGTGTCTAAATGAAACTGCATGTACTGGGCATGTAGTAACTGACGGCTTCCTAGAAAGTCAACTCTCCCGATGTATAGCAAGGGCCATGAATATATGGGTGTTGTTTTAGTGGTGGAAAATCCTCACCGATTTATGTATGTTGTGATCGGCAACTATGATTTGTGGGGTTGAACAGGGACATGAATGCTTCGATTGATATTAAGCAAGCTCGGAAGGATATGTACCGAGATATGAGCTTGTTTTGAACAAGTGCATTGATCGACATGCTGAAATTGTTCTACCGAGACTCATAATTCCAATTCGAAGGTATAAGCCCGGTTCAAAGGATGTTGTGATATTGCTGCGTATTTGGGATTCATGACAAACGGAGTAGTACGGGTTAGAGTGTGCATCTGTTCCGGTATTGTTGGGTTACTGTAATTGTGGAAGAACAGCCTTCAGAGCGAACGAATAAATGAGAGACCAAGATGCAACGAACATGAATAGAAGTGTTAAGATAGAAATTATAAGAGTTAGAAATGAAGCTAAGAAAAGAAGATACGAAACACTCAACAGGCATTAACTTCATTCGGCAATGCTGACGCAGCTATGCAGAGGTAAAAGTAAAACCCCGAGGGTAGATGAGGTATATTGAAGCGCAGTATTTCACGACCGTGATGTCGTGGAGTTGAGTGACACTAACTTTACAGTTAGTAATAAACAGGATACTTGAAGTTCGAGTGATGAACCAAGAGGGTTTAGAAAGTAACAAAGTCCTCAGCTTTAACTTGTATAGTTACATATGTGACGATGCTCGTGAAATTGCTCCTGATCTATATTGGGATATATGTAGACTCGTGAAAGAGATCAACCGTACCAAGCCTACGACAAGTGCGACTGGCCAACAACTTTCTCGGGCTGTCGTATCTACATCCCTTAACCGTTGATGCCATTTGACTTGTTTTCATTGTTATTCTTGGGTTGTATGGGAAGAGACTGACTGTCCAAGTTAGTTTATGATACAACTTGATCTGGACCTAGATACATGAACTTGCATCTGACTCAGAGGGAGCTGAGAACCGGAGATTTGAGAATAGGGTATTGGAACCCAAGTCTAACTTCTATTTCTCTAGTCTTGACGTGAGCACGTACATACTTGGCATGTACCTCTCCATGAACGTTAAGGCCTGAAACTCTTTGCCCAACACCCTCAACTCATGCAATTAAACGAAGTATGAGAAGGATATCCATGTTAGCAAACCACCTTGTTTGGATTCAAGGGCTGCGCCAACGATAAGTATGAGTGTGGGACTTCCCTGGCCATCCCCAGCCATCGTCAACCGATGAGAACTTGCCATCAGATGATCCTGCCAGCTCAAGTAAGAGCCTAGAACAGAGCCCCTCAAATCCAGCTCTACTCCTGGTGCAGCTATGATCCGACTTTTCATGTAGGTAAGTGGCGTAGGGATGTCGTGTCCTATCTACCTCCCCATCAACATGGGTGACAATCGTCTATCGATCTACGGCCCGGCATGTTGAGTAGAACAACATGGTGCAATATATAACTGAACCAACAGCCCGGGACATCGGTATCCTGGAAGGAAAGATGTTATATGCAACGGAAGAACCAGTACCATACTGCTGGGAAATGACGACTTCGTGGGAAGGGATCAAGACGGAGTGAATGGTAAGTCAAGGTAGCATTGAAGAAGCTGTGTAGATGTGGGTATCAGGGTAAGGTTGAAAACAACGCATTCTAAGATTACTCCCTGTTCATCCTGTCAAGTTTTTGTTTTGACGCTATGTCAG
Source organism: Fusarium penzigii (assembly GCA_013623535.1). Classification (NCBI taxonomy): domain Eukaryota; kingdom Fungi; phylum Ascomycota; class Sordariomycetes; order Hypocreales; family Nectriaceae; genus Fusarium; species Fusarium penzigii. The sequence continues at coordinate 34,155 of JABFFC010000074.1, forward strand.
TTTGCATGGATATGAAGTTTCAAGGAACAGCAGCTAGGCAGAAATTGCTACAGCAAGTGAAGAACGAGTCACTCAGGAAGAATTCAAACACTCAAGAGCATCGTGCTACCAAAGGGGTAAAAAAGAAGATAATACAGACTCCAGCAACGGCAGACAAGTCGGCGCTCGGATGTATGAGCCAAAACTGGCGCGCTGTCTGACATTCCGCAGTATTGCACTCGGAAGTGACAAGCTGGCCCACATGAGCTCACAGATTGCTTACCCGAGTATACTAGCCAATGCAGTTCCCTAGTCATGGTAAGGTAATGCCAACGCAGGCATGAAGTTTACAGGGGTTTGCAGAGGCTGAAATGGGTGAGCATGTGGGTTAGAGATGGGCTGGCGAGAGCTATCTTCGACAGTCGTGAGAAGGATCTTGTTATTGCTTTCCGTACAAGTGTGAGCGAAGTAATCGAATTTATTTAAAATGGCAAAGCACAAGGAGGTGACAGAAGGCATACAATAAAGAATTTAGGCGAGTAAACTCGAAGAAGAACACATATTTTCGGATCTCGGGTACTCGACGCAAGACAACGAAATAACTCTAACCACCATCCGTTCTCAGCCGAGGAACCGTCCTTTTCCCATGTAGCCTTGAGTCCGCCGAGGGATATCTAGAGGCTTCTTGCTGCATTAGCTCTGTCCACAAGAGGAAACTCGCATCCCCATTGTTTAGACCCATGTCCAGTTTGCGGATAGTACAGACCGAGGGCGAGAGTGAACAGATTGATCAAGCACCAGTGGGTTTGGATTTCCACAGGCAAGCGGTACATATTACACAAAGATGAACATTTCCTAAGATAAGATACATGTAAGGCCCGATGGTGATTGTAGTGCTACCTCGTTCAAGTTGAGCAAGATTTTCCGAGACGTCTGAGGATAATGACAGATGAAAAATCAAGGTTGACTGTCCTGTCTTAACTAAGCCCAAGCTAGACCATCCGCCGCTCCTTGGAGGAGGTAAATCCTACGTTATTTTACGTACATGGCGTTAAATGACCTGTGGGGTTAAGAGCGGGATATAAGGTGAAAAGCGCTTAGCTAGAGGGGCAGCAAGGAACTGCTCGAGCGAATGACTAGATTATCAGATGATCTGATAAGATAACACGCCATGCCATGGTTGCTCACCCCCTTGTCCCCTGCGTCCAGCACCGATTCAACACCCTGCTTTCACATAAATCACTATGCAGAGATTCAGGAATACAGTTAGGTAGAATGGCAAAACGACGATGCATGCCAAGAATCCGCCGGCCTGGTCCGGTGGTTACTATACCATGTATGTCCAGGGCGTGGTGAAAACGGATATGATAGACGAGGGAATTTTTTCTGCACTATAGTTGTGTTCCCCAGAATGTTGAGAATGGATGTTATTGTGTGTGAATCTGGGCCGGGATAGGAGAAACTATGTATGTAAGAGGAATGTAAGATGAATGTAGCTAAGTGCTAGAAAAGTACTGGCGTAGACGATTATATAAAGGGCCTGATATCTTGACTCTTCCCATGTCTTGAATCTCTTCCCTCATCAGCATCAGCTTTCTCTCAGTTTTCTTAAACCAAAATTCCACAGACAAACCAACAGTCAAAATGAAGGTCTCCGCCGTCCTCTCTACCGTTGCCATCACCCTTGGCTCCATCGGCTCTGCTGCTGCTGCCACCCCTCTCTGCGCCGTAAGTTGAACAACCAACACTCTTCATCCCCAGAACCAACAGATACATTTGATCTTCTCGTAATTAAGGAGTAGATCCTACACCTTGTCGCTCTACCCCTTGAACACCAGCTTACATATCCACGTGTATAGATTACTTGCTTCACTGAAGTGATGGCTCATCCCGCTGCCGCGACATGTACCGAGGCCAACATGTTCCTCTGCATGTGCAAGATCAAGGCTCTGACTCTGGCTTACCGTGACTGCTCTTGCTCTTCCAAGTGTGCCACTGGCCAGAACAAGATTGATGCTATTGCTACTGGCAAGGATCTTTGCGTTCGTAAGTTATTCTCGTCTCTACTGGATTGGCACGAGATGTCTAACACCTGTTTACAGAATACGGTGCTCCCGTTGCTTGGCTCCCCGATACCTGCCCTGTCTAGAGGGTCGAGAGAAACACTTCATTTCTGGCGAAGGCTTGTTCTCGGTGCCCAAAATAAGGACGTACCTCGTACACTTGGAAAAGCTCATGGCACTGTTGGACTGAGAAGAACAGCCCAGTTTAGAAGTCTGCACTGTAGTTATGATGATGATTATGAGTTTCCATTCCCACTCTATTTCCTTGTTATGCTGGTGAACTTTCACGGATGTGGCTTTAGTGTTGCGTGATGGCGTCCGGCCCCTGAGTCTGGGGTCATTGATTGATTAGACAAGCGCACAGTTATCAATCGCTGCTCTTTGTCTCTCTGATACTCCAACAGGTGAAGTGGTAAAATACGGTGGTGCGTGGGTTCAACTGGCTGCTAACCGAAAAATTGGTGGACAGTGTGAAAGAACTGTGTCGGAATCAGCAGGATGATGATGAACCGTCCTCATCCCTTCCATCCAACCATCACTCTTACTACGCCGCTGTAAACATTCTCGTCTTGGACGAGCTGAACATGCTCTAGCTTACTGTGCACAAGGGAGCCCTGGACAGATCCTCTTTAATCGGTGAACCACGCTTGATGTGGATTAGCTTGGGGAGAATGGCCTCGTAAAGACGGGTCTTTCGGAAGATGCTCCGTGTAGCGAGGGTGAGGGCGGAATAGATGAGAAGAGATGGGAATGATGATCTTGAGTCAATTCCTGCATTGTCAATCTGTCGGTTATGACCAAGCTACCTTGTTGAACCTTCTCCCGTAAATACCTACTAAAATGGGCTTGACTTTGTGAACAATGCCTTCTTATGAACTGTACTCAAGGGAGCGTCCGAAGTAGCCTTATCGGATCGACGACCCGAATGAAACCTCTGGAGAATCGCCAAGTTCAAAGAAATTTGACCGTGATTCTGTTACGTATCAAAACCCTCTCAGCTGGGTCTGATTTTATTATCAGATGATCAGATAACTCTAAAGCTACCGCCCTAACCGAGGCTAGTCAGAAATAATTGGTAACATTGTGCGAGACATCACAGGAAATGACAGACAAAAACGGCTTCACACCAAAATACCCAGCAAATGGATAAATTACCTCGCCCGCCACATGGTCCTCAGTGGATACTGCAACGTCCAATAAATACCTCCCCTCAGCGCTACCACGGTGGTGATGGTCCTGATTTCTGAACCAACAGAGAGAGCTGGGCAGGGATTGCAAGGGGGAATACTAGACAAGGGGGTGTCATAGGATGAGAGCTTCGACACCAAGGTCCCCTTTCAGGTGAAGGTGCGAGCTTCTGTCGAGTGATTTTTCTGTCCCTCTGTTTAATTTAGACCAGACTGGTTTAGCTGTTTTACTCGTATCATGCAACAATCTGCTTGTGCTTGTCTGTGCCTGTTTCGGAGGTATAAGGAATCCAAGCTACCCAGAAAATTTAGTCAAAGGCCCTTGCTTGTTTAAATACATTCTTTTTTAACGGTTTCGTCTCGTCACTTATTCACATCTCCGTCTATTTCTGTACGACCTGACTGCGCCATTCGCTCTGAAGCCGTGATAGTAATTACTCTACAATACCGACAAAATGAAGACTGCTTTCCAGCTCGCTGCCGCCGCCGGCCTTTTGTCCATGGCTTCCATGGCTACAGCTCAGGATATTCCCAAATGCGCCGTACGTTAGCTCCCCGCCGTTGAAGATGGCCAGATACCAGGAATTTCTAGTGTTTTCACACAAAAGATGCGATCTTGGAGCATTCTTCATTTACTAATTGACGATCCCAGATTGAATGTTTCCAAGGCGTCGTTACTGAGCACCCTCCCATGGACTGCAAGGAAGCCAACATGTATCTGTGCTTCTGCAAGATGCCCTCTCTCCAGTGGTACTTTATCGATTGCGCCAAGTCCGACTGCGAGACTGATTCAGATGCTTCGGCTGCTATTGAATTCGGCACTGGTGTTTGCGCCGGTGAGTTTATTTCTTCCCTAGTAGTACCTCACAGTTATCTAACTTTTGCTTTGAAGAACTCGGCTTCCCTATCGACACTGCCGAACTCACGTCTCCCCCCGCTACTGAGGAAGCCACCCTCTCTGTATCTGCCACCAAGGCCGCATCCACCACCGCCGAGACTACTTCTGCTGCAGCTTCTGCCACCGAGACCGAGGAGACCACCGCTGCTGTCACCAGCTCTACCGCCAGCCAGGCCAGTGAGACATCCGCTGCCGAGACATCTGCCGACGAGACCTCTGCTACCGAGAGCGAAGCCGCCGAGGAGACCGAGACCGATGCCAGCTCTACTGCTGCCGAGTCCGCCGCCGAGTCTGCTGCTACTACTGCTGCTACCGTTGATAATATGGCCAACGCTGCTTCCTTCTCCGGTCTCCTCGCTGCTGCTGGTGTTGCCGTTGCTCTTTTCGGACGTCTTTAAATATCGAGGCAGAATAATGACTGGATGAGACATGTGAGATGTCGCTATGACGAATTGACGCAATTCGTCGTGGATACTCGCGGAGATGATAGGTGTGAAAACTTGTGTAATTTCTTGTATATGTAGTTTAGCTTAATACTTACAGTTGCCTGGTAGAGATTGAAGTCTGCGTTACTGCTTTGTGGTTTCTAAGTGAGCAGGAAATACCAAATATTCTTTATCGTGGGACTTACATCAATCTGGAAAGACGAAGTAACAACAAGTCTCGGCATGACACCATGACTTGCTGTACTGAAATTAATTGACCATTTCCATTGAAACAATGCTTAGGCCGCATGATGAAGGATTATTGCTTGTGATGGTGCGGCAGTCGTGAAACGAGGAGGATCAAATATTGCACACCATAAGCATGGACCACTGCAACATGGTCAAAGAGTCGCTGAGGAGTGCCAGATAAAAGTACTGCTCAGATATGAGAGGATCTTCTTATATATCTGGATAAACATGAGCGGGTAGTCTGCAGGGTTAACGTCGATCGGATGCTGCCGAGATGGGTCACAACTTGTTTGCTGATAGTCCACAAATGCATCATGTCGATCTTGAGACAGGTTCGGGTTGATTTTGGGTGGTAATCCATTTATAGGAATAATAACGGACTTGCTTCATTGCGACAACTGGCTGTGGGCATTTAGAGACAGTAACATAAAGACTATCATGAGAAGTTGAATGAAACATGAAATCATATACCAGAATACAAGGACCAAAACTCCGCATCCGGATCCAAACTTTCAAATCCATTTTCCCAAAGCGCCTCTGTTCCATCCAGCCCGGCCTATAGTCTCGAGCATTGGTATCAAATTTAGAGACAAATTCCAGGACAATCAGCTCCTCCATTCTCGGGGTAGCACTCATCCCTAGGATCGTCATAGCAGTACAAGCCCTTTGGGCACTTCTTGCCCTCGAAACCACCACACTGCTTCACATTCTTGTGGACGCAGATACCCGGCATGTCACAAGCCTGGCCACATGATCCCGGTATGCGAGTGTCGTCGATGCACTCGTGGTGCTTCTTGCAGGATGGTGGGTTAATTCGATGTCCGCCGCAGTCGGGGTAGGAGTTTCTGAAGTAGCATGTTCCCGGACATTTGTTCAAGTTTTTGCATTTCTTGGAGTCGGGATAACATTTCGCGCCTCGAGCACATGGGGCAGTCTTGAGACCACAGGTCTGGCCGGTAGGCTGTTTGGGGTTGGATGCTGCGGTGAGGGTGACGAGACCCGTCACGAGGAGAAGAAATGATTTGATGAGCATTGTGATACTTGTGATACTTGTGATACTTGTGATACTTGTGATGTAATTTGTGATTTAGTTGGTATTTGCAGGACAAACGACGGGATCTTGAACGGGAGGGAGGGGCTTGCTTTATAGTTTTGTCCCCTTTCTTCCAAGAAGTTAATTTTGATCTATTTTGAGTAAGTCTCAAGTGTGAACGCCATTCATGAAATGACTGGTAGGTGAAGCTAATTGACGAGGCGAGCAGCCACTTTTTGTTCAAGGCAACAAAGTCCAGGATATTCCTAGTTGGGACTACAAATGATCAGGTCTCACCAAAAGTCACTTTATTAATGCATGACAATCCACAACGATCACAATGACGCAGCACAGTTCTGCTCAAGATTATAAGTTTAAATAACCCTTGATGCCAGGGAAAGCAAGCTGCGAGGCTTCCTGGTATGGTTCGTCTCTCAGAGCTGACATTCCTTTGAGACCGTCTTGAAAATCTAGACTTGTTCCAAAGGTTCTGGCCCTCCATTTTAGACGGATTGTCCGAGGACGTATTGTCGGAAAATGTCGTCGATACGGGAGACAAGAAGCGACGTCGGTCGATCGCCCGATGGATGAAGCCAGGACTTATGAGTAAGATGAAGAAAGGTTGCCGGTATCCTTCGGGAATAGAGTCTAGACTATTGAACTTCGACGCCAAGAATGGACCACTTCATGATGTAACAAGCTTTAAGGTTTTTAATCTGATGCCTCAATTCAGTCGAAGTGATTGCCAATTTTATCGTGTGTAATGTTAACGTTTCGGCTTCAGAGTTCACACGACTAATTGTGATGGACGCATTATCGACTCGGCCCTATCTTTACTCTTTCTGCTAGATGGCGGTCGTGACGAGATTGTCATCAGAATGTGTGTTGATGCAACAAAGCCAAGATGACTAACGCTATATGTACCAGAATATATCCCTTGCTTTCATCAAACATTACAGGCCGCGTGGCCCAATGGCAAGGCGTCTGACTACGATTCGAGCCCCAAACAGGCTACAATCCCGATCAGAAGATTCCAGGTTCGACCCCTGGCGTGGTCATCATTTTTGGCGCTCTGCAGCCCATGTGGTGATCTTTTTTAGTGTTTTTTGGTGTTTTCCATCTCACCGTGAGGCAGAATTGATGCTCAAAGTGTGTGTAGATTGATATCCCCAGGGCTGAATGTATGATCAAAGTCTAATCAATATGGAAGGCACGACTCCAAGAATAGATCTACCATCACTATGGCCACAACACAGCTTCCGTTCTAGCTTGTCCCTGTCATACGTGATAGAGCGATTTCATGACTGGCGATACTTTTACCTGTTGGTCTGCTGCTGGATGACTTCTTCTTTTTCTCCCTCTTTTTTTTTTTTTTCAATGCTGTTGAGAGACCCATCAAGAGCGCTGTGACTACTTTACAGTGATGAGAACAGAGGGAAGGAAGATGGTGTTTCAAGCCACGCCGCGTCGCATTCCGGATATGGAAGGGACCTCAATTCTGGGCCTCTCTTCAGTGAGCTCACTGACTTCACAGGTCATTCACCCACTAATTCAAAGACGAACATGGGACTCGACACTGAGATGGATACATACAAACCTACAGATACGCATCTTTGATATACCTATCCGCCTCTTGTATTATCCAAATACTTTGATTCACGCTTGGGGAATCTGCCCCAAACTGACTCCGTTGCCACCGTTTGAAGAGCTGTCGAAGATGAGGACCTACACGAGTCACCCCAGGATCCATCAAATCTTTGAGAACAGGGACTTGACAGGCCGCCAAGAGTATGAGCATAGCACCAGACATTCTGAACATTGTTAGCCCCAACTGCTGAAATCGATGTCTGCTGTCTGTGTTTCACAAGAGAAACTGGAGGTAACTTACGACAATGAACAGATCCAGGTGTCTACCAGCACTGTTTGTGGATAACCTCTCAGGTTGAGAGCATGCAGCAAACATGAATCAAGACAAGCTTTGCATCGTAGCAAAGCTTCCTGAGTCGGATTGTTTGGATTCATGCCACTTGGTCCAGCATTGCTTCCACTGAGTATCCACATGAGATACGGTCGATATATCACTCCCCGACAGGTCAGATATCGCTGACGCAGGAATCCTCCAACATCAGTCGCTGCATCTTCCGTGTCGATACTAAAGTAAAAGGATCTCGGGAGGAAATCACGCCATTCGTCGAGTTGGTGTTGCAGCTCGGCGACAATCCTTGGGAATCGAGCAGTGTCCCATGCTGCGCCAGTGTCTCGGGCGTATAAAAGCTGATGCACACGGTTGAGGAGACGTCTCATACTAATACACGCTAGAAAATAAAGCGAAGATTCTTCTCTTTCCTGGTCGGATGTGTGCGTGTTATAGAATCCAGGCAACCGAACGGAAGATTCAATACGAGCGATGCCAGATGGTGGACATGCAGATAATTCGGCCATGTAGTCACTTATTTAGAGATCAGTTAGGAGCCGTTAAGAGGTTTACCATATAAGAAACATCGTACCTCTCGAGTATATAGCAAGACCAGAATATTCTTCTGATTCTCTCCTGGTCCTCATCGTTGTGGGTAGATGGCGGATAGGCAAGCAGAAGCATGCACCGGGCAGCCGTAGCGTTGAGATACTCCCAAGCTTGAAGTGGCCTGACGAGGGAAGCAAAATAGAGACTAAAAACTGTAAGTCCAAAGCTCTTGATTACGAACAAGAGATACTTACGCGGTAAAGAACAAACATTGCGTTGTTTCTGAGCTGACCTCGAGATGAACAACATACATTTTTTTCAACGCGAGTTGAAAGTACACGTGCGCCATCTTCACCTTTTGCAGGCGCTTTTGCTCATCGTCGTCTACTTCGCCGACCTTGTCCGCAGATCTAAGCTGAGTGACAACCTGGCTCATACAACCAAGAGCCATGGTCAATAAGCTCAGGCAGCAGTGCACTGTATCTTCAGCGGGTACACCATCCTCCAGTGTTGAGCGGATCTTGTCCGATTGACTCTGAGACATGGTAGGGTACCAGAAATTGACATTCTTTTCAAACGATGCTAGTATGGACCCCACGCCTTCTGCATTGACGTAGGGGTACATGGGATTTTGCATAATCGTCAAGGGTGTGCGGGACTGCTCGAGATGGAATATGGGCTGGACATCGCGTCTAAGTGAGGGGAAGATGTCGAAATGAGGCCACTGCAGAATGGATTCTGTGGTGGAGATGTGCATTGAGTCAAGGACAGCATTCTCGAAGCTGTTACCGTTGTCGCGATAGTCTTGGCTACCTGGCGTTTGAATCGTGATGCTGTTCCTTGGACCCAGTGTTGAGCTCTGAGGTGAGCTTTGTTGATAGGCTGTAGGGGGACCATGGGGTGACGGATGTGCCTGATGACAATCTCCCAGTTGAGATACTACTGACTGGTGCATGTGAGACCCTGCATTTGAAAGTCTGATAGTCATGAGTGACTTACAATTGTGGATTGTAGCTCGTGCAAGGACTTTTCGACGCGCAGGACGCTCTCAAGGATGACATCCGTCTTGCTCCTCCTGTGTGTGGATCAGTGTCATGGAACATTGAGCCTGAATTGACTGTAGTCAAGGACCTACGAGTTCGCTTCGCTTCCATAGGTGCAATCATGACCCGAGGATACACATGAAGTACATGGAGTCTCACCATCACAACTGGCTTTGTATCAGCAAGTAATCGTAGGATCATCACGAGCAACCTTACCGCGTCTTTCGATTCCTGCATGCATCGCACTACCACCAGCCCTTGTCAGCGAACCAATTCTTCGGTATCCAGATCACAGGAGCAATCCACATACTGCATGCGACGTTCGAAGCCTTTTCCTCGTCGGCCCGCTCACGGAATCATCTAATCGGTCGTCCATGATGTGTAGCAGGGAAAAGTGAAGAGATCCCCGGACCGAACGGAGCCGGGGGAATAACGAGTGTGTGGAGATGGGGAAGCAGGCATAATAAGAAAAAGTGCGAGTGGGGTGAGGAGTCGACAACTGTTGTTATCCGCTACGGAAGGAAAAGAGTCAAGGGGTCGTGAATGGAGCGGTAAAAGAAGCGCGGAGTGTTAGTGGTTCTGCCATGTCAGATGATCATTTCGTTGCCTTCAAGGGGTTGGAATACCGGGGTCAACCCCAGATTCTTCGGTAGACTCCGCAACGGGTGGTTTTGTGAAGGTGATGTAATGGATTGTTCGATTGACAAGGGTGAGAGTTGACATGAGACTCGTGATTATAGTAACAAAGGAAGGATTGTTTGTTCATAAACATGGTTACTGACACTGGACGAAATGGCATGTATGTTGACTTCAATTGACAGCAAGCAATGTGATCAAGTTGTGGATAGAACATGGAGAGACGGATGGTCTGTCATGTCAACCTTGAGAATCGAGACTGAGCAGTCACATGTTATTTGTTTTCAACGTTACATGCCGATCATGAGACAAGAAAAAGAAAAAGGACAGAAATGGTTCGGGAAAGCTACTGTGCAATCAATCCATTGTCTTAGTCAAATCAACATTTCAAAGCGTCAAGGATCAAGTAAATCAATGCATTTTCATAACTTCAATGTATTAAAAATATCATCGAATCATTCACAGCTATACTGCAACTCTCCTACTCCATAATTTCTGACTAGTACATTACTCATGCCTCCATTTCAAGCTTATCCCTGCCTGTAACATTCAGAGTATTCATGACCGTCTCAGCACTCCTCTTCTCAAGACTCTTCTTGACCGGGTTCTTGGCCTCAAACACTTCCGACAACTCCTCCAGAGTTCGGTCCTTGGTCTCGGGGAAGAAGAAGTAGATAAACACAGCCTCGATCAGATTCCAAAACACGAAAACCAAATAGAAGTAGTAGCCAATATCCTTGAAGGCTGGACCACTGCTGTACTGAATAACAGTGGAGGCACAGGCACTGGCAAAGTTTCCAATGGCAGTTCCCTTGGCTCGGATATCGGTGGACAGACATTCTGCAATGTATCCCGACTGGAGAGGGGTCCAACCGAAGGAAAAGACAATACCGAAAATGAAGATGAAGGCCACGGTCGTGTTGGCAGCGGCGGAATTGCCAGCATCATCAGTAGCGACCTTGCTCGTGCCAGTCATGACGGCAAAACAGAAAGAGCAGAAGATAATAGAGTAAATCAGGAGAGGACGACGGCCGACAACGTCGGTCAGACGGGCTCCGAGAATGGCTCCCATAAAGCAGAGAACTGGGTTGATGCCGTTGAGAGCGAGAACCTTGTGCTGCTGTTCAATTCCAGCCTTCTTCAGCATGGTAGCCAGGTAGTAGGAGCTCAGACTGTTTCCGGAAATCTGTCCCATGACGGCCATACCAAGAACGCAAATCAGTCGTCGACGTGCGCTGTGTGTGTTCCAGAGTCCAGTGTAGTCCCAGAACTTCTTGTCAGAGGCCTCGGCAGAGATCTGAGACATCATCTCCTTGAGCTGAAGTTGGACCATGGGGTGGTTCTCGTCGCCTTCACCGTGATACTTGGCGAGCACCTTGACAGCATCGTTGTGTCTGTCCTGGGCCATGAGCCACCGGGGGGACTCGGGTAGCCACATGACACCGAGAACAACAATGCCAGAAGTAACCATTTGGCACCAGATGGGGATACGCCATGCATGGACAGAATCAAGATAGCTGCATCCGTACACAGTCCAGCTAGCAATGATACTTCCGATGTACCAGGTACAGTTGTAAAGACCAGTCAGAGTACCTCGCCATTTGGGGTGAGCCATCTCACTAACGTAGCAAGGGGCAGAAACACAGCAGAAGCTGACACCGAAACCGAGAACGAATCGACCGGCGAGGAATTGACCTCGGTTGACACAGGGGGCTTGCACGCAGGTACCGATAATGACGATGAGGGCTCCGGTGAACATGCCCCAGCGACGTCCGAAGGAGTCGTTGACAGGGCCAGTGAAGAAGACGGCGGCGACGGAACCGATGTTGTACATGGCGAAAACGATGCCGGTGGAGGATCCTTCAACTGTCCTGGGATCTGTCAGTGATGGAGTAAATGGATGATTGAAGACAACTTACATGTCAAAGTATCGCTGATAAGAAGTCATACCATTGAGTCCACCCATCAAGCTGCCATCGTAACCATTCTATAAATGATGTTAGTTCTGATGTTTCACGTGTTGACGGTTGAACATACGAGGCATCCGCAGAGGTAGGCAAAGGCCAAAACTCCGTAGAGACGAAACATGTGTGGTGTCCATGGTGACAATGCCTGAGATTCGACCTCTTCGGCGAGCTGCACAGCTTCGCCAACATCATGACCTTTGCCGTGAAGATCTGGGTCTCCCATAGTCTTTTGGTCAGGATGGTCAGCCATGATGGCGTATTGAAGAAAGGTATCGTAATAGAAATAAGGGATACCAATAAAGAAGTGAGTGATGAATGTCAATGGCTCTTCAAAGAAAGAAAGGAATGTATAGCCATGGCGCAGATGTGGCCTTTATATAACTTTTACCTCTTAGAGCCTTGATCTTCCAGTCCTCTGTTGTCCTGTGATGCTTCTTTACCTGAATGGCATCCTCGTCCGAGACGGATCAGGTCCTAAAAAAGTCGGGGAGCATATTTTCCACCCCTGGTAGACGTCGATGGGTGTGCACACTCTTCTCGGTAGTCTTGTTTAGTCTTCGGATTCCTGTAACCTTTCCCCCGCATTCTTGCTTGACCCCCTCCCATTGCGGTAGTGTTCATGGAGACTGGGGGATTTTTGACATGGCGGCTAACAATGGGTGATGTGACTATGTCAAGAAGGGGGAGGTTGGATGTTCGGAAAGGGCTAGTGACCATGATGGAGTGATTGAATGATACCTCGTAAACAGGATAGAGCCCATGCTTACTCGTAAGAGCTGGGGGACATGTTGGACAAGAGAGGGGGTTCCCTCTCGCTCACCGGCTCCGGTATCCCCGCGAGTTCAATTCTGGGGTTAGTCTGTACGCCGGGTAATAAGAACAAAAAACAATGGAACGGCCCCAGGTATAGCACCGTATGTTTTCTCTGTGGGCCAGTCCAGTGTTTTTCTGTCACTGGACAGACATGGACAGGATTTTACTGGCCAAGTTCTCACTCCATCTTGTAGGGATCTACATGCTGCAAACCAAGGACTTGATACAATTATCCCATGCGCACCTATCATGCATCTCGGTGGATTTCACTCCTTCGGGGAAACTGGAGCCAGAGCAGCAATCGGGGAGGAAACCATGGTTAAGTGACCCCATCTCAGATGTCGTGTTTTATCAAGAGGGAAAATGATATCTGGAGCCAAGTTGTCGAGCTTCGGGTAACCCCACGACTCTAAGAGTTTAAAAGGGCTCATGGTGATCCCCTTGATGAACCCTTACTAAAAACACTCAAGTTTTCTTGCTCCCGTATGTTTCTCGTCATCAAACATGGGAGAGAATATTCACGTTTCACCAAAGGGAATTTCCCCTCAGGAAGATGAGTCTCGGCCAGATTACTCCAACGAGACCGTCATCCGAAGAAATTGTCTCCCCACTAGGTCATACCATATCCCAGAGACTTCAGTGCTACTCAACGGCTCATGGGATTTTCATCTAGCCTCCACACCAATTGAGGCTCCTGAGCCAGAAGCAGCCAACAGCATCAGCTGGGAGAAACTTCAAGTTCCTGGACATTGGCAGCTCCAAGGCCACGGAAAGCCCTGGTACACCAATGTCCAATATCCTATCCCGGTCTGCCCGCCTCATGTGCCCACTGAGAATCCCACGGGAACATATCGAAGAACATTCTATGTTCCCACCGGTTGGAACTCAGACGCTCAGCTGAGACTCCGTTTTGACGGTGTTGACAGTGCCTATCATGTCTGGGTCAATGGGACTCTGGTCGGATACGCCCAGGGTTCTCGAAACCCGTCCGAGTTTGACATTTCCGCTTTTGTTGATAGGAAGCGACAGAATGAACTGTTTGTGAGGGTGTACCAATGGTCAGACGCGACTTACATCGAGGATCAGGATCAATGGTGGCTGTCAGGTATGTGACCTGCCATTTTGTTTTCATAGCCATTACTGACTGGATTGTACAGGAATTTTCAGAGACGTCAATCTCATTGCTTTTCCTGGAAATGGCAGGATTGAAGACTTTTTCATCCGCACAGATTTGGATGAAAAGTATCGGGATGCTACTCTACACACAACTGTTGACCTCCACACCCAAGGTGCCGGAGTGGTAGAGCTCACACTTTCTGAACTTGATCAGAATGGAGGCGCCGTTATCGGCACTGAAAAGGTCTCTGTCAATAAGGATGCCAAGAAAGTCGACGTCAAGCTTTCTGTCAAGGATCCTAAGAAATGGACAGCCGAGACTCCCTACCTCTACAAAGTTGAGGTCTCACTCAAGACCGAGGGATCAGACACGCCATACACGATTCATCAACGTGTTGGTTTCCGCAAAGTCGAACTTCTCGACGGCCTCATCAAGGTCAACGGCACGCGCATTCGTCTTCGAGGTGTAAACCGACACGAGCACCATCCTCTCTTAGGTCGTTCCGTGCCTCTCGACTTTGCGAAGCGGGATCTTCTGCTCATGAAGAAACACAACATCAATGCCCTTCGCTGCGCTCACCAGCCCCATGACCCCAGGGTTCTCGACCTTTGTGACGAACTAGGTCTCTGGGTTATGGCCGAGGCTGATCTTGAGTGTCACGGCTTCTATGACGCTGTTGCTCGTCCACTCGACATCCCCGAGGAGATGGATTACGAGGAGAGAAAGAAGCTTGCTTTCCCACAGTCTGCCGAGTTTACCTCCAACAACCCTACATGGAAGGACGCTTATGTCGATAGAATGGAGGCTGTTGTCCAGCGTGATAAGAACCATGCTAGTGTTATCATCTGGAGTCTGGGCAACGAAGCCTTCTACGGCGACAACCACAAGGCTATGTTCAAGTACAGCACAGAATTTGATCCTGGACGCCTTGTCCACTACGAGGGTGACGCCCACGCCGAGACTGCACACATGTATAGTTACATGTATCCCAGCATTGAACGACTCATCAAGCTTGCTAAAGAAGAGGGTGTCCAAGATGGCAAGTTCGAGAAACCCATCGTTCTGTGTGAGTACGGCCACGCTATGGGCAACGGCCCTGGTTGGCTCGAAGACTATGAGCAGGCTTTCCGAGATTATCCCCGTCTTCAAGGTGGTTTCATCTGGGAATGGGCAAACCACGGTTTGTGGAAGGAAGATGTAGGTTATTATGCATATGGAGGCGATTTTGACGAGGCTCCTCATGATGGCACTTTTGTCATGGACGGCTTGGTCAATAGCAAGCATGAGCCCACGCCGGGATTGGTCGAGTACAAGAAGGTCATTCAACCGGTTGGTTTCGCAATTGAGGAGGGTAAACTCGTTATTGACAACAGAAATGATTTTGATGATTTGAGCTACCTCTCTGCGAACTTCAAGGTGGAGAGATTTGGGGACAAGTGAGTACATAATTACAAGTGTCTTGGACAACATACTAATATTTGTCAGGACCACCTTGATCAAGGGAGGCTCCTTTGACTTGCCATCTATCCCTGCTGGAGAAAAAGGAACTGTGTCCCTTCCACTTGACCAGCTCAGCATCAAGGGTAACGAAGAAGTTTATCTGACTGTTTCACTGACTCTCAGGCAAGCAACCCTCTGGGCCGACGCTGGCCACGAGATTGCTTGGTTCCAACATCAACTCCAAGCACCTGCCACAAAGACCACTTCTCTCAGTCTAAACCACCTGACCTCCAAGCTAGATGTAAAGACTGCAGGCGCAACGATCACCATATCTGGCCTCAACTTCTCTTTCATTTTCGACCGAGCTCGCGGATCCCTCAAGAACTGGGTGGTAGAAGGTCAAGAGCTTCTACACCCTGATCCCAAGACGGGCGTGGCCATCGTTCCATCTTTCTGGAGACCTGCAACAGACAACGATGTCTCTGGATCCTTGCCTTATTGGCAAAGATTTGGAGTCGACGCTTTGACTTCACAGCTCCGATCCCTTTCCGTTGATTCTTCTGACGGTCAGAAGACGGTTATCAAAGCACACACTTTCCTCACGCCTCCTGTTCTCGGATGGGGATGGCACAGTGAGATCGAGTATACGATTTCCGCCACTGGATCTCTGTCCATCGATGTGAATCGCCTATCGCCAGTTGGACCGTTCCCCGAACACGTTCCTCGAGTTGGTCTAAACCTCTACGGCAGTAAATTACTGGAGCACGTCTCATGGCTCGGTCTCGGTCCTGGCGAGAGCTATCCCGATAAGAAACTCTCCCAGCACGTTGGTATTTGGGATGTTGAATCAGTAGCCGAGCTACAAACACCATACGATGTGCCACAAGAAAATGGAAACCGACTCGAGACGAGATGGGTCAAGTTTGGCACCCGAGGTGCTGGGGTCCGTGCTACCCGTGTTGATGAAGATTCGCAGTTCAGTTTTGTGGCTTCTCATCATAGCACAGATAACATCCAGGCCGCCCGTCATCCTCCTGATCTCGTTGAGGATGAGGCTGTCCATCTGAGACTTGATGCTCAGGTTGCTGGTGTAGGTTCAGGGGCTTGCGGTCCAGCGGTGAGGGAGGATCTGATGGTCAAGACGCAAGACTACAAGTTTAAATTTTTGCTGGAGCCTTTTTAGTTTGAGGACTGAGTTCATAGATGGGTATCAGAATAATGAAATCGGAATTTTGTTAGAGTGATTTCAGGTTCCCCAACTTAGCAGACTTGAGTGAACTACCGTGATCTAGACATAATATATTTTCTCGTTACAATAGCAATTTATCCCCTGATTATTGCTATCGTCTAGTTCTAATCGACAATCACACACTTACTCTTGCGTAGGCATTTCAATTCCCGCCAGAGCTCATTTATCCTTTGACATGCATGCCAAGCTCTTCCACACTTCCGCAGTATACACACTCGAGCAGTCTTGTCACTTTCCACATCCACCGCAGCCCGGATCCTCTCACTTTTTTGATCTTCTAACAATGACCCTGCTATTATGTCTATCACCATCCAACCCAGTCTTCATATCGTACTTATCATGCGTACATGACATATTCTTGTTGTAGCCCCCATCGTCCCCATTTGTAAGAGTGTAAAGGTGGACACATGTGAGGGCAATTTTGAAGTAAGAGAAGGACTCGAGGTCGTTGCTGGTGTCGAGAATTATTTCAGGCGATGCCCTCAGTAAAAGCGAAGTTCCAACGCGAGTCATGATGTCTTTCTGCGAGATGTGCCGAAATATGTGCATATCAGTGAGTCTATGATACCGTTGTCAGCTACAGCATGTTTTAGGCACAACATCTTTGCAAAAGGAAATGTTTTGCTTCCCTACATAACGAGAACAATTGACCTGTAATGTATGCAATGGCATCACGAACAATGCATCAAGCATATAGGGTAACTAGAAACTACCCAGCTGTGATTTTTGTCAGGAATATCAACCGAGATATATGTAATTAATGGATCAATCTATCTAAGTCGATGACGTTATGACACTTCAACGTCATATATGGTTGATCCTTCTAAGCCTCAACAACTTCATCCCCAGTGACATATTTCAATCTAGATATCGATTGAGTAATAACGCATCAAAATGCTTACATATTCACGTCCAGACAGCTATCCTAACAGGCGGGTTACTCGGTCCATGTCCCAGCACTTATCAACCAAGCGCAACGATGTTGACATGGAGAACTCAAGGCCAAATAAACCACATAAATTCAAAAGAACGGAAACGCAGGAAGACAGAAGTAAGAAGAGACACAAACAGGACCGGGAACAAGAATCAAGGGCAGGTGAAGAACCAGTCACTTCAGAAACTGGACTGGTCGTCCGGGACCTAAAAGTGAATGTCCGCAAGACGCCCCCTATCAGCAACAAAAAGTTCGGTCTCATACAAGAACGAGTCGCGACTGATCTCTATGCCCTCCTCGTGGCAGCCGTGCTCTGGAACCGGACAAGAGGAACTCAGGCTCGACCAGTCTTTCAGACATTATTAGAGAATTATCCTACGCCACAAGACCTCGCAAATGCATCGCAACCTGCTTTGGCCACGCTTCTACATCCTATTGGATTATACAATTCTAGAGCCAAGCGACTAATCGATCTTGCAACAACTTGGATTGCAAGCCCTCCAACACCGAGTCGACGATATAGAAAACTCGATTATCCCAACAAGGGCGATGGTAAAGATATTGGAAAGCAAGAGATTCTCGACGAAAATGATGAAAGACAAGGCTGGGAGGTAGCCCACCTACCAGGCCTAGGACCCTACGCCATCGACAGTTTCCGTATCTTCCACCGCGACATGTTACGAGGTCTTGCCAATGATTGGAACGGCCTCGGAGCAGAACCGGGGGTTGAACCAGAATGGAAACGAGTTTTGCCTGATGATAAGGAACTCAAGGCATATGTTGACTGGATGTGGTTGAAGGAGGGTTGGCTATGGGATCCAGAGACTGGGCGTAAGGAGAGAGCTTCGGAAGAAAGGATGAGGATGGAAAAGTCACGACCGAGATATGTCGGTGAGGGACCCCACGGTGTCAAGGCTTCGTAGATGACATTTATCTTGGCATTGGGTCATCTGCATCTTCCTCTAGCCATTAAGAGACCCGCGAAAGGTGTCCTCGTGTTTTTTCTTCTTCTTTTGGCAACATGGTGCCTAGTGTTAGGACAAGAGGTCTGGGTACAAGGCGTAATATGCTTAGACAGGAAGGTTCTCGAGCCTCACACGTTCACTTACATCTATCAACCTCAAAAGTTTTGGATATCATCCAAATCCCGTTCCCTATGACAACTCAATGACACTCTGTCACGCAACTCTCTTCTATATAGCATCTGCCTCCTTTCCAATGCTAAGGTTATCCCTTGGCATGTTTCCACGAGAGCGAAACTTGTAACACTCTTACCTTGTCGTGATGTTCAACATCCGTCTGCGCCCCCATCAAGCAGGAATGTGCCCAGAACGGTATTTTTATACATAGGTAGCAAATCTCTGAAAACCCAAAACATCCTCGCTTAATCATTAGTGAGCAGTCATCTTGAATCAATTGAACGAGAGGGTTGTAGAGCAGCGGAAAGCATCCGTCACAGACATAACAGTTTTCTGTATCTGCATCAAGGAGAATTACGTCAGAGCAGGACAGCTAAATATATCATGGCTGGTGATTTTGCCGGATGCTGTGAGGTAAATTAGATGTATCATGATAAGAGGCTGCTGCAGTCTACTTTTCCCCGGTCATGAAGGCTTCAGCCATTGTGACTGAATCTAGACTAACCTCAACGGCTCCTATGATAACCAAATGCAGGAAAGTTGAATCTCAAAAAACTCCTTCAAGCAAAGTCTCGGAAAAGAAATCATCCAGAAAAGAGGCTTCAAACCCATCAAATGTCAAATCCATAGTTGGAGGAAACGACTGTTCACCCGCGTGTCTTTTTGTGATGGGATGAACGTATTTAGTGGTAACATGAAGTGTAGCCTTAGAAGAATGTCCTGGTTTTGCTCCATGACTGTCTGCCATGAGAGATATCCCTGGAGCGAGTAAATCCCACAACAGTTCAGGTTGAAATCGAATCGTGGTACCTTTGGTCCCAGTGTCCTTGTCTCGATCGGTACCGAAAAGCTTCAGCTCCTGGAACACTTTGAGCTAGGGAAGTTAGTCATGCTTTGCCAAAGAGTATATAGAATTCATACCTTGTGGGCGATATGAGGCCATTGTAGCGCGAGTTGTTCCAGTAGCCCCTCAATTAAGTCGAGATTCTCCCGAGCTTTGCTAGATGCTTCTTCATCATGGGCAAATTGAAACAACCAAGGAATAGTTGCCGTAGCTGCAACAGCATACCCGATCAGCGGATCGTAAATCTGTAATGATGCGTCTTCAGCCATTTGAATCAACCGTGCCACCCATTCGTAATTGTAGAGGGCTTGATCTACTGTTTTCTGTAAGAAGGACTGCGGCTGGAGCTTATCTCTGTTCCCACGCAGGGCGACCAGTTGAACAAAAGGGTTATTCAGAGCTGCATGTGAAGCATGGAACAAGATCTGCATGATCAGCCACGGGATCCAGTATTCCTTTTGCTGAGAAATATCAGAAGGCGATCGGTCTGGAAACGATGCGTTCCGTAACATATGGCGATTCGTAACTCTTGATTCGACCTCGTATAAAGAAACGACAAGTTGGGCGTGCCTAGAAGTTGCCAGCCACGGGCAATCGACTAAGCCACACCTGACTTCCTGAAGGTATGCCATTATATCTCCCCAAACAGAGACCAGCTGCAAGCAGCATGCGTTGATACCTATCTTTTGTGCACCTTGTGGATCGTCATTGGAAAGTTCGGGGCAGTAACTCTTTTGAGCTCTGGCACTGTCTAGGGGCTCAGGGTTGCCAACACTCTGGGGGAAGTTGAGGCGCCCAACAGGGAGACTCTGGCAGGCAAGGCGAGGATTGAACGTTTTTTCCAGAGTAAATATACTCCAGTGACATCTCAGTGTACTGTCTGGGCTGCGAGGTAAACAGGAATGGCAACAGTATGGGGATAACCGCAAGGCTTCCAGTCGGGCGAGCGTTCCAATGGCCATCCACGCTCGAGCCTGTTGGCCTTCTGTAACAATATCAGCGTTGTGATGAAATAGAGGGATTTCTATATGGCATACTTTTCAACTCACAAAGAGCTATGAGACAGAGTGATTGCAAAATATCTATCTTTACGCTCCCATCCATAGACAGCTCTGTTGTAACGCTACGACAGGTAGTCAGATAAAAGTCGATAGCCTGCGATTCTTTCCCATGGTAAAATAGATGACTAGAATAGTGAAGCACAAGAGCGAGGAAGCTCCATCGAAGATAGTATGGAAACGAAACAAGTTGATTTTTGAGGCCTGAGGGACTGAAGAGAGGAAGAGGTTGGAAGTATATTTGGTTATAGTAGATGTCGACAAAGTAGTCAAGGACTTCTGATGGTGGTTCGGGGTCAGAAGAGGCCCTAACGGGATTTAGCACTCTTGGTTAGTTTTTATTTATCAAGATAAACTTACCAGGTTTTATTGTTGTTGTTAGTTGAAGGAGCCAAAGGTTGTTGTGTAAGCTGAGATGAGATGCCACGGAGCCCACGATTGGGTCTAAAACGTCGGAGAATCAGTCAAATGCAGCCACAGTGTATCGATTGAACAAGTTGATGCTACTGATAAAGACTCAAGTTCATATGTTGAAACTTGAAACTTGAGACATAAAAAGGATGGATATCATGACGAGACTAGGTGGAAACAACAAAGACTTACTCTCCACTATTTTGACTGTCCACCGCAGCTTCAGCCGTATTTCGAGGGAGGTAGATGCAAGTCTTCTTTAACCGATGACAAAACGAACATTCCGGCTTCTCAGCCGAACACTTGACCTTTTTCTGACTTGAAGATGGGCTTGTTGTCAGCTTCTGCACGTATAAACAATCAGACAAAGAAACTTGACTCACCGACATCGCTCGCAGGAACGGCGAATGCCCTGCCTTTGCTGCAATCGCCGCCGATTCATTATTTTCCGGGGGGTTGAGAGGTCTGTCAAAAGGCGCAGGTCTTTGTAAGTTGTGCTCATGACATGGTGGATGGGTATGTCGTGCTCAAGAGTGTGAGTGTGGAGAGTGGGAACGGAATTTGATGGCGGGGGCGGATTTTGTCCAAATTCCGGGTTCATTGAGGACGGAGAATTGTGCTGACCAGGCAATTTTCCGATCATGACAAGGTTACCTACGGCAATCATGATAACCCCAGTCTTCACTTCAACTTTCTGGTGTGATACACTGCATACTTATCTTCAAACCCCGCCCTACTTTTTTAAAACTATTTGGCATTATATTTCAACTGTTTCTCATTATTGTCTTTCCCTTCCAGACTTCTACATTTTGTTTGACTCACAATTATTCATACTCCAGCAATGAGCAGCAAAGCTGTGGCCGCCTGGTATGCACCCGATGCACCACTCATCATTGTTGGTGCAGGCATTTTTGGCCTCAGTCTTGCCTACGAGTTAACCACCCGTGGCTACACAAACATAACCATACTCGACCGTCACATGCCGCCAGTTCCTGATGGTAGTAGTGTTGATGTCTCTCGAATCATCCGTTCCGAATATGCCGACCAAGTATACTCAGCTCTTGCTGTCGACGCTCTCAAAGAATGGCGCTCCAACCCAGATTGGTCTCCGCATTACCACGAAGACGGCTTTCTCATGACAGCTCACGGCAAAGATAGCCCATACATCCAGAATTACCGTGCAATGCGCGAGAAGCAAACCAATAAGCAGCCCATGGATATTTTCGAATCACATGAGCTGGATCACAAGATTAAGAAATTGTATCCAGGTATCCAGGCTAAGCTCGATGGCTACGCTGCAATTCACAACAATCTTGCTGGATGGGCAAATGCCCACGATGCTGTTCGAGCACTTGCACAACGGTGCAGTCTGGCTGGTGTCTCATTCATTACTGGTACTCACGGAACAGTCACATCTCTAATAAGGGAAGGGTCAAAAGTTACTGGTGTTGAAACAGCTGCCGGTACCAAACTTTCCGCCCAAACCGTTGTTCTAGCCACGGGGGCTTGGTCGAACCGTCTGGTCCCTGAAATGAATTTTAGTCTTTTGGCCACGGGCCAGCCGGTAGGCTTTATCCAACTGACACCTGAAGAGTACGATCAATACAAGGACATGCCTGTCATGATTAACTTTGACACCGGCGTGTTTTGTTTTCCGCCAACCCCGGATACTCACCAGCTAAAGCTTGCGCGTCATGGTTTCGGTTACATGACCAAAGTGGACGTCAGTGGTCGTGAAATTTCGTCCCCAATGCTCGAGCGAAACAATGCAGCATCAGGATATCTTCCCGAAGACGCCGAGCAGGCACTTCGTGAGGGTGTCAAATTCTTCTTCCCGCAGCTCTCCGATCGTCCCTGGTCGAGGTTAAGAATGTGCTGGTACACGGACACACCCAAGGGTGATTTTGTAGTTGACTATCATCCTACACTCCAAAGGCTATTTCTCGCCACGGGTGGTTCTGGACAGTAAGTTTGTCAAGACAGACGTGTTTCACTTAGCTAACCGTTGAACCAGCGCTTTCAAGTTCTTTCCCGTCCTTGGCAAACACGTTGCCGATTGCTTTGAAGGCAAAGCTCCAACCTCGCTCCGTAATAAATGGGCGGCTCGCCTCCCAAATACAAACAACCCTCATTTGGCCGGTGATGGAAGTCGTGGTGGGCCTCCAATGAGGGTAGTGACAAGACTGGAGCAAGCGAAACTATAGTCATTTGCTAAGTGTTGTTGGGATCTGGATGGAATACATTGACGTGCTATCTTTTTTTTTTCTTTTTTCTGGAAGTTAGGTATGGATGGGACGGCATCTGTTTGCGTCTCAAGAGTGTTGGTAAATCAGTAGGAGGTAGTCTATAAATAATGAAGTTACGAAATATCCAGATAGTCCCACTTTTGATGTGAATCATCAAGAATTTCATGACCATCAGGGTTAAAAGACTTCGAGCTGAGGGCTTGCTATTATTTACTCTTCTGCTGTTTTCCTGATGTCAGAAGCAAACATTTCCATCGAGAACCATTCTATTCATCATTTGCATTGAAATACTACCGTTGCATTGATTGGATACCAACAATCTCGCCAGGCAAACACCAAGTTCCCTCAATCCTTGATCCTCATCTACTGCCATACTACCCTTCCCAACTCTAAACATCATCGTCATTGACGATACGTCAATTTTAGTAAGTTCTCTTAAAGAACTACCTCCCGATATAACACGAGTCAAATGTTTCTATAATTACTCTAATCCCTTATTTTCTCTATACCCGCTAATGACATCATGTTCTCTCGTAGAACTCTCCATCTCCTTGGGATCGCCACAAAGGAGGGCCCGTGATCCTCTTAGTTCACCTCGTATCCAGCAGCGCCCCACGGATACCGGCATTCTGCTAAGGTAAAAAGACTCCTAGTACAGCCTTATTATTGAGCATGTCTCCATCGAGTTGGTGTCGATCTCAATGCTCTCAAAACTTAAGTAGCCGCTCAAGTACGTTTCGTCTTCGTTTCGAAAAACCAAGCTTGTAACATATTTCTTTGTCTTTCACCATGAACATATTTTCGTCTTCCTACCTTTTACTGAGTCTTTTAGCTAATATCAGCAATACACTTGCTGCACCTTCAAAGACCGAAGCCGTCACTGGCTGCTTGCGCAATGCCAAGGTTCCTTACGACACCAGAAACACTGCAGCTTGGACACAAGACGGCACAGCTTATAACCTACGACTTCAATATGAACCTATCGCCATAGCGGTCCCGACAACAGCCGCGCAAGTTTCTGCCGCTGTGGCTTGTGGTTCGAAGCATGGCGTGGCTGTCAGTGCTAAGAGTGGTGGACATAGTTACACATCCCTTGGACTAGGAGGAGAAGATGGTCACCTCGTCATTGAGCTTGACCAGATGTATTCCGTCAAATTGGCCAAAGACGGAACAGCCAAGATTCAGCCTGGTGCAAGACTTGGTCATGTCGCCACGGAGTTGTACAACCAAGGCAAGAGAGCAATCTCTCACGGTACATGCCCAGGGTAAGCTTACTACATCTACACTTTCTTTCCTTAATGATGCTCTATACTAACCATCGTAGTGTTGGCCTTGCTGGTCATGCTCTCCACGGTGGCTACGGTATGGTCTCTAGAAAACACGGTCTCACTCTCGACCTGCTCAAAGCAGCAACTGTAGTTCTTAGCAATGGAACGTCAGTCCGTTGTTCAAAGAGTCAATACTCGGATCTATTCTGGGCTGTTCGAGGTGCCGGGTCTTCATATGGTATCGTCACCGAACTCGAGTTTGACACATTCGCTGCCCCAGAGAAAATGACCTACTTTGATATTGGCTTGCAATGGACCCAGCAGGACGCCGCTCAGGGGCTTTACAACGTGCAGGAGTTTGCCAAGTCGATGCCTGCTGAGATCACCATGCAGGTGGCCGTCTCCAAGAATGGTTATAGCATTGACGGAGCCTACATTGGCGATGAAGCTGGCCTCGCCGAGGCTATACAACCACTCTTGACCAAGCTTGGAGTGCAAGTCAGCGCAACAACCGTGGACTGGTTGGGCCTCGTTAACCACTTCGCTGGTACTGCCGAGGTTGATGTGACGAGCGCTTCTTATGATGCTGTAAGTTGTTAATTCTACTTGATATGGAATTCAAAATGAGACTGACGAGTAGCAGCATGATACCTTTTATGCATCCAGCCTTACAACCCCAGCCCTGTCTCTGGACCAGTTTAAATCCCTTGTCGACTACGTCTCCACCACGGGTCAGAGCAGCAGTCATTCATGGTGGTTCCAGATGGACTTCCATGGTGGTCAGTACTCTGCTGTCACGAAGCCCAAGCCCACCGATACGGCCTACGTTCACCGCGACAAACTTCTCCTCTTCCAATTCTACGACAGCGTAGCCCAAGGAACTGAGTATCCCAAGGATGGATTCACCTTGCTCAAGGGCTTCCGGGAGAGTATCACCAAGTCCATGACCAGTGGATCTTATGGAATGTATTCAAACTACCCAGATTCACAGTTGAGTTCGGATACGGCAACTAAGCTGTACTGGGGATCCAATCTCCAGAAGCTCCAGAAGGTAAAAGCCAAGTACGATTCCAAGAACTTGTTTCGAAACCCTCAATCGGTCAAGCCCGTCAAGTCTTGATTGTGTTAGACATATCAGAGTGAATTCATCATGGACATAATTTGCAGACAAAACATAGATTAATTAGATTGCACAAAATGTATTTATGCCAGCGTACCTATTTTTCAACGAATGTCTTGCGATGGTGCTCCTGGCTGGGCCACTCTTCTGTCTAAGCATGACCCGGATGTCATCAGTGAGGGCATGATATCCCGAATTTCAAGACACCACCACCAAGCTTATAGCCAATTCAGAAAAGACGGCTGTCGTTCTAGAACACAAGTACAAAAAGAATTGACAAAAACATACAACACCGGGGANNCTACGAGCTGTGGTCGTATGTGCTTGTTGCAGGCCGAAACCGTGTTTATGAGACAGCGTAAGGAAACTCGGCACAGTGACTGTGGAAGACTTGGGCTTACCGAGGGAACTGGGCAGTTATGGCCGCTCAGGCAATAGGCTTGGCTGATCTCAAAAAAGGTGAGAATGGAGACTGATGCATGACTACTAAGAACTGTATCAAATATAATAATCCAGTTTATAACCGTTGATATTGACAATAATTGACTTGGGTTGCAAATGGTTAATAGAAATTACTTACCCAATCAGCTTCTCTGCGCAGACGCAATAAGCTGGCGCGAGCATGTGGTAGCTCTAGCCCCACAAGTGGCGTAACGCGTGCAGAATCACGGTCTCACAGTGCTGGATTCTTTTTCTAGAACGCGTCTCCCATTTACTCAACCGCGTCCCCCGCCAACCATCGAGTCCACGACCTAGGAAGGCAACTTACAGGGCAGGTACCGCCTGTAATAATCCGCCGAACACCAGCCACGACCTTTCTGCCAACGTCAATGCATTTTTCTCTCTATATGCTTCTCTCTTTAGTTAAAGAAACGATACAGCTTCGCATCATTCGGAGGCAATGAACTTGTCAGGATAATGCCATCATTAGTGGACCATGGTCAACTGGAAGGAATTGGGAGAAGTCCCGGATTCTGAAGAGGAAGATGGCTTCGAAAGTCAGGAATTACCAGTACTGTCTAGCGATACTCCCCCAGACGCAACGATAACGACGCAAGCAAAAGAGGATTCACCTTTCCAACAGACGCCAGCCGAGAAACCATCGAACAGAACCGAACACGATATTTGGGATGTCCCCGAATCTTCCCAAGAGCATGACCAACCGATCTTGTCTACTCAAGCAGTCACTCGAAACGTCACAGCGCTATCCATACCCCATGAAGACTCTCTATCCTCGCCTCTGTCGTCACCTCTGTCTACCGCATCACTCGACATAGATTTGAGCTCCCTTGATCCTCTCGAATCATCACGGCCCGCTAGTCCTGAGCCCGAAGCCGAAGGCAACAGACGCGATGCGTCAAACGATGAGGTCTCGGCGAGCCATCACGAACTATTATCTTCGCCCCCAGACACCACGGACCAAAATACTGCTCAACCTGGATCCCCAGTGTCTATTCAGGATGAAAGTAGACAACCTCTCCCAAGCCAGGATCTTGGCACCAGCACACAAGATCAAGTCGCTCGTCAGACAGCTATCCGTTATGAACGATCTCTTCGCCCAAGAAAAGCAATACAGGAACGCCCCTACTCCATGGAAATGGCTCGGTACTCCAATATCCTAAAGAAACATGGTGTTCGACCGTTGCGGATGGCCATCGAGGGGGAAAAAAGGCGACGACAACAAGAATCTCAAGAGAAAGATAAGGACTTCGAGGATGACAGCCAAGAGTCGCAGCTCCCCTATATATCCGACGAGAGTCAACTGAAAGGTCTAGAGGACTTCTTGGACAGCCTAGATGGCCCTTCAGTCTCATCCCCCAAAACGTCGCCTTTGCTTGACCGTGCTGGCCCCAGTAGCCAACCAAGCTCAACCGCGGACACCGAGAACACCAGCATCCTTGACGAGGACCTCCCGACCATACAAGATTTGATCCGACGTCCGAAGCATACCAGCCAGAAGCAGCCTCCCAAAAGAAAGTCGTCACCGCGGTCCTCAACACGCAAAAGGCGCAGATATGATGTTGTCGACAGCGATCCTCTTGAGCCGGCGTTTACCTTCAGGCTAGATGCGGGCGCCACCGACTCGCCCACTGCACAGCGCAGCTCAAGACGAGCCACTGATATTTCACATCTGACCACTGAAGTCCCGGCTGCTCATGAAGCGCCTTCACCCTCTTCGTCACCCCCAAGGGAAGTCGCGCCAACTGCTGTGCGTCGTGTGTTGCCCCATTTGACCATTCCGAGTGACTCTGAGGATGAGCTTGCTGGGCCTGGGGGTGCATCTCAATCCGAGAAAGACAATTCCGGATCGGAGTCAGGTTCTGAGAGTGGCTCGGAAATTGTGCACACAGTTGGACGTCGAATCAAGGGCGTTTTGCCTGCGTCGTGGCTTCGAATTGACCAACAGGCTGGACGACAGAAGGATGCCGAGAATGCCTCAAAACGACAAATCCAGCACTTCCCTGAACGTGAAATTCGGCGTGGTGTGGCACAGAGACGAATAGCTACGCCTCGTGCATCAGCAGCACCTCAGATATTTTTCGATGATTCTGACGACGATGCACCTGTAGTGCACCAAGCAATCACGGACGATGTATTCCCCAATCAAACCAGACTCGTGTTGCGAGAGGATTCGCAGCCTGTTTTATCGGAGAGCCTCATGTCCGACGACGAAGGGTCTGTAGTTGAAGACAACAGTATCGATCACATGTCGGCGGGAAGGAAGCGCCAACTGAAGATTTCAGATTCTTTCAATAGCAGACAAAAACGATCAAAGAGCTCTGGTGTCCCCCGAAAAGTCCCCTCCTCAAAACTGCCATCTCAACCCAGAATCACGAGCATCTTCCCTGGGACACAAAATGCGGCTCCGTCAGCAACAGATCTAGTGAAAAAGAAGTATCGTCAACCGGATCCTCAACGTCCACGCACCAAAAAGGCACGCCGGACTCAGAAGACCAGGAGGCCGGTTGCTCCTCATCTCAGCATCCTTGATGTTGTCGAATCAGATGCGCCACGTTTCCTAAAGATTGCTGCTCGATCAGCCAACCGCCGCAGGGATATGGGAAGGTCTAGTCCTGGGAGCAAGCTGATCAAACTCGCCACTCGAGAGGATCATCTGGACGCCGTTTCTGTCCTCGATTCCTGGAAAGCAGGTTCAATATCACAGCGTCAATCGGTCACTGCTACAAAGAAAGCTAGAAGCTCCCAGCCACGCCTGAAAAAGCAGCCGCTTAGTGAAACCTCAGACAATAGGAGGGCGATCCAGAGACAGAAACCTTTGTCTCAGATAGGGTCATCTCGTCATCTCGTCAGACAGACTAGTCAGTCCGGTTCTGTCAGGTATCAGTTCAACCGAGATCGACCTTTGCCAGTTACGCAGCATGTTCGAATAAATGCGTCTCCTGCCTTAGCTAGGTTTGGTACGACCAGGCCTGCGCAATTAGAAATGGACGAAAGGGACCAGACAAACGCATTTGCTTTCAATGCGACAAAGAGACGACTCGATCGTCTGTATAGACGACAACGCGACTATTCTACTTCGAGCGTCTTGACATTTGACGACAATGCTCCAGATATTTTCTATCCTGCAAGTCCACCTCCAGAGGAAAATCCCGTGCCCGTACGCATCATCGAAGAGCAACCAAGAGACCATGTCAAGTCTCGATTTCGCAAACGAATAAGGCCAGAGCGAATTGATGTTGACGCGCCGCAGTATGCCCGAGCAAACGATCCAGTTCCTATTGACACCACGCCGACGACATCCATCTCTGAATCAGCCCATGTATCTTATGAGGGTTCAAAACTCCGAGGCTTGGGGCCATATGGAACTGAGTATACGCACCATTTCGAGATATTCCCCCTTGATCCTCGTGTCTACTTCCATGAATCGACGGCTATTGGTAGTGGCATCCTGGAGCTGGTCTTGAGTTATGACTTTGATCATGGGTTACATGAGCACAAGCCCCGTGTTTCCTTCACTCTGGATCAGCAGACCCTTCGCTGGGGATCGTGGGATGCTCAAGTATCTTCCGAGTTCGGCATCCTCTTGGATTTCATAGCAGATCAGGTTGAACGTGTTTCAAATGGAGACAACTCAGCAGACCTAGCGACAGCCTTGAAAGCAGCCGGGTTCATCTTGAATTTCATTGCAAGGTCCTTGAGCATCCCCGAGCAGTCAAGTATTAAATCCTTGGTATGTCGGACAATCGAAGTACTTTCAGGATTCAACAGCCGTATCTCGGCGATTCTGGGGCGTCTCAATCCGGGTAGCGGCACTCAACATGATGCAATTGGTAGCATCTACGACAGCTTACTCCTTGTTGTCCTCTTGATTCTGAGACTCTGCCAGAGCAATGCGTCTCTGATGAGCGAACAAATTCAAATGGAGGATTTGCTCAAAAGCCTTGCCAACACTGCGATTTCATCACTTATAAAGGACATGGGGCAGGTGACAGATACCTACCGGAAGCTTAGAAACTCGCAATTTCGCGATCGAGGCTTGAGAGATGACGCTCGTGGTATTCACTCATGGCTGGTTCTGATGAAGGTTTTCGAACATGCCAAGATCCTGCGTGCATCCTTCTGGGATATCATGCATACAGCTACGGCATCCCATGAGGTTGTAACAAGTCTGGACGTTACTGCTCATGAGCGCCTGTGGAAGTCCATGTTCATTCTCTTACCCCTTACTGAGTTTGACGACAAGGGCCTGGTTGTAGCTGGCAGGAGGCACAATTCTACTGTCGATGGCTGGTTAACGCCGCAGAAGATGCTCAAGACGATCTTCCAGGCTTATAAAACAAACCCCCGGCAAGCACCGGGTTTTAACAGTTACTGTCGCGCATTGCTCGGGCGGTGCCATTATCTTGTTGAGCAATGGGGATGGCGCAAATGCGTGGCGGTAGTGGGAATCATCTTTGACTTTTTCGGGTCACAGAACCTTGCACATCTTCGTAATGAAGAGGTTTTCAAGTCCCCAAGGTTTCTCGAGGAACTCGCCGGCAATCCATCGCTGTCTGTCGAGAAGTCAGACTGCTCGTTCCACATATTCCTCAAGCTAGTTGCGCTCAGTATACAGAAGCTGAGTAAGACTAACTCGGTGAAGGATATTCGCAACTTGATCGCTCGCACGATGCCCAATCATAACAGACAACTGCTGAAGGAGCAGACAATTCATGAGAGAGACTTGGCGGCGTTGAGGAACCACCACGACCTTCTATGCACCCTTTTTTGGGCGTCACCGTCTGAGCTTCGTCCAGGTGCTCATCTTCTCGAGCGCCTGGTAGATCCGGCCAGTTCACACAAGGAAGCTTGTCTCATCAACTTACGGGCATGGAATCAGCTTGCGAGATTTCTGGTCGCCTCTGGGGATGTCATTTCCTCGTTCAGGCCTTTTGCGCAGTGGCGGAATACATTCTTCCATGCTGTGATACAGCAGTTTGATTCAGTTGCTTCTGATATGCAACAGCAGTTCCTCGCCTTGTCAAAGGATGCGAGCAAGGCAATCAACCCTGAGATGGTAGACGCCATGGTGGCCGCGAACAAGGCTGCCATCATGGATGTCATCCACCTCTCCTCAGCCGCTTCTCTAGATGTCATGAAACATACTCCGGATTTGGAGGCGGCCACATTTGCTCTCAACACGTCACAGTTGCAGCAAATATTCAAACACTTTGCCGCTTCCCCACCGGATCTAGACTGGAGCATTCTTCGTTCAGCTCTGGCTACTCTCGATGTTTTCTTGTCCCGAATCGATGTCTTCAAAGATAATGAAGAGAGCCAACAGAGCGCTAGCCAGGTTCTTGACTCGGCACAAGCGGACGATGCGATCATGGTGCTGGAACATGACCTCTCCGGGAGCTTCTTTTCAATGGCGAGATGTGTTTTGTCCACAAAACGAGACGAGGAGACTTCAGCACCGAGAGCAGTTGAAAGGCTTCAGTGTACTGAGCTGATTTCCAAACTCGCAGCCAGACTTGGCATGCAATTCGTGAACGGCGGACTCATCAGACTTTCGGACATGTTCAAGCGTGGCAAATACGGTCTCTTCGAGGAGAAGCCTGCCAAGCTTGATTTGGAGCAACGACAGCACTTTGTCCTGTTCATGACGACATTACTCAGGCATGGGCTCGGTGATTTCAGCGATGCTGGCTTTACCCTCCTGGAAGTGTGGATGCTATCGATAGTCAAGCCGCGAGAGTACTTGGCCTACGAACACCAGTTGGCTCAGGAGATACGACTGCAAAACAAAGCATTCGTCCCAGAAGCAGTGGTAGGACTCTCCATCAATCCCGATTATGGCTCAAACCGCGACCTGTTTAAGTTTGCTATATCGTGGATGCGTAGCTCTTTACGAGATGCTGGACCAGCACTTAAAAAGATTATACAAGCCGACTATTTGACAGCACTCCGGTCGGTGATGCAGCAGATCAAGGCAGACTTGCACTTTATGGCCCAAAACAGCTCCGGGCATCACAACTATGTTGTTTTTGTCCGCAGTATTATTGGCCTCATCAAAGGTTATGGCTCGGAGATCTGCACGGTTGACGATTTCTTCTATCAGATCAGCAAGGAGTACTCTCCGTCAATGCAGGATCCACAGCTCCAGATTGCTGGGTTGATGGCATATGGACTACGTATCGGCGAAGGCGACACCAAGGTCATGCACCAACTCTTCTTCTTCCTCTTCAACAACTTCAAGATGTCTTTGACCAATAACAAATTGCGGGGCGAAGTCAACTTTCTACGCAAGGGTATGGAGAATCAAGGCATCTTGAGGTTCGTCCTCGGTAAGATGTTTCCAGCCATCATCCATGCAGCGTTTCAGGAACCATCCTCTTTCGTCCTGGTCGACGTATACGTGGAGGCCCTACAGACGCTACTGGTCCGGAACGTGGTTGGACGCGAGCTGCTGGAGGCTGATCTCCCCTATCTTGCTTCCACCTTCGATGCCATGTTTAGTTGTTTTGGTGAGCAGAGTAAGAGTAGCGCATGGCTGACAGAGAAGACGATTTATGTGCTGGGACGATTATTGTCGTTTGTAAACACAATCTGGCCAAGCCTTTATTTCTCTGCGCTACCGACGTCGAACTCCCAAGCTTGGAAGGAGATGAGCCAGCTCATGAGGGATGCTAGCAGGGGAATGGCCAGACTGGAAGGGTATGTTAATGACATGCTTGACATCCCAGATTATTCTCTGGGCTCAAATCTTGCTCTCTCGGGATTTGGCAGGCAGGCCGACTCAGAAGTCGATAGCTACATCAAGAGTTTCACGGACAACATCATCAACGACGTACGCAGGAACTGGAGCACGACAGGAAATCACGTAACTATACAGACGCCCGGAAGAGGAGGAGGAATTCCATCGACCCAGTCAGGCCAGAGTGTGGAAATACCAGCATGGGATATGGCAGAGCTGGTGCAGGATTTGTATGAGCAAGTAAGGATGTGGAATCATTGGTACAGGGAAACTTTCGGAACAAGTTCGAGGAGCAATCCTCCAACAAGCATGTTGTTTTATTAAGCATAGTCACGGCGTTCATTGGTTATGATGTTGATTGGAATATCTCGGGAGAGGAGCGATGTTTAGCAAGTTATAGCATGACCTACTGCATACCAATGGGACTGGCGCAAGAGAGAATAGGGGTCACAGTATTCAGCTGAAATAAGTCCCTCGAAAAACAAATGAATATAGAATCATAAGCAAGTAAATAACAGTCATGACTATATCTACTCATGATTCACAGCCTATATCATGTTGCTCTATTCAATTCATAAT
This sequence comes from Fusarium penzigii, assembly GCA_013623535.1. Classification (NCBI taxonomy): domain Eukaryota; kingdom Fungi; phylum Ascomycota; class Sordariomycetes; order Hypocreales; family Nectriaceae; genus Fusarium; species Fusarium penzigii. The sequence continues at coordinate 67,515 of JABFFC010000074.1, forward strand.
ATGGGTCATGTATCCAAGCACCATCAACGGTAACACCCCTGGCCGAATAGTTCCCGAGTGACGTACTGCCCAAACTTTTTTAGCGCATGAGAACGCGCCAAACGCGTCTCCCCAGCAGTTGCATCAACTATTCCAATCAGAAAAAGTCCACCGACAAAACAAACCATGATAACAACGTCAGAAGAATATGGCTTCATTATTCACACCACCGGATGAAGCAGTCATCTCACCTCTCCTACAGTCATTCCCATGTCGTGAACACCAGATCCGTACTCTTGCGACACTTTTACATGTATGTCCATAATCATTCTAATCTCTATGGAATTCGGTTCTCGATTCTAACCGGCTTCATAGCCAGACGCAGCACCATGTCGTAACCTCGTCCTCCACGGCGCAGAAGCAACCGGCAAATCAGCCGTTATACAATCACTCCTCGCCGGCTTCACCTCCCACATCAACAGCGTCCCTGAATCGGCCGGGTTTCAGTCTGCGATTGTCAATTCGGTTCAATGCATCACGGGGAGACACCTTTTCGAGAGAATAGTCGATGAGGTAGCCACGGCGATACAATGGGAGGACGTGCCGAGACGGTGCGAGTCGTTGGCGCAGCTGACGGTGGAATTGGCAAAGATGCTCAAGTATCCCGTCAGAAATCCGAGATGGAGATTTGTCTTGGTCTTGGATGCCATTGATAAGCAGAGGGATGCACCGCCTACACTGCTACCTGCTCTTGCACGACTATCAGAGATTGTAGGGCTATCTCCTCTTTCATCTCTCCTACTCCTCATCGCTAACAGATCCAGATCCCCTCCTTGACCTGCGTCTTCATCGTCACCTCCCCTCCCGCAAGCTTCCTCCGCTCCCCATCATCAGCACACCTCCTTTTCCCCGCCTATACCAAGACTGAATTCGTGCGCATCCTGTCGCTCACGCCTCCAGCCCCCGTCATGGGCTTCTCTCAGCAAGAAACGACCGATGTATGGGCGAGATTCTGTGCTGCCGTGCACGACTCCCTCACAAAGTCGGCCTCACGCACGTTGCCTTCATTTAAACATAGCTGCTACGCTCTATGGCCGCGGTTTACAGCTCCGATCCTGGCGGGGACGCATACACCGAGAGAGTTTTCAAAACTGCTTGTAGCAGGAAGAGTGCATTTTCAGGATGAATCTGTTCTCAACCCCAGCATTGTGTCTATCCGTTCAGCTGCTAAACCTATCGATACAACCTCTACAAAACCAACAATCCCAATTTCAGACCTCACGAACCTCCTCCCCACGACCGCACGTCTTCTCCTTCTCGCCGCATACCTCGCCTCCCACAACGCAACCCGCCACGACCTAACTCTCTTCTCAACATATCACCACGGCCGCAAACGTCGCCGCGGCGGCATCGTAGCCCGCAACGCACCACGCAGCAAGCATCGCAAAATAGCACGCAAGCTACTCGGCGCTCACGCCTTTGTGTTGGAGCGCATGATGGCCATCTTCGCCGCCGTGCGCACCGAATGGGCTGATGGGAGTGGTGTGGGAGCTGCTGGGTTAGACGGCGATGTGGGGATGGCAATTGCTACGCTCGCGAGTTTGAGGTTGTTATCGAGGGTGGGTGGTGCGGGAGATGTGATGGACAGAGGCGGCAAGTGGAGGATAAATGTTGGTTGGGAAGTGATACGAGGAATAGGGAGAAGTATCGGAGTTGAAGTAGAAGAGTGGTTGATTGATTAATAGCAAGCGGTCAGGTCAATTAAATAAGCGTACAAAAGACATGTCCTAGAGCATATAGACACAACAAATACCATATATAACAATAACACCTATGCGAAAATATCATCATTCATGTATTCTATATAAACAACCAGCCACAAAGCCATCTATATACCCAGGCCCCAAGAGTGTAAAATCAAGCAGCTCTATAGTGGTACACTGTATGAAACAAACACCGTCTGCCTTTACAGTACTCTGCAAAGAATAAATGTGAGAAATACACAAGACACGTTACAATGTCTTGGTTTTGAAACGCTAGATCCATGATAATGTCGTACAAGAAAGCCGAATCCCTAGTCTAGATGTTTTGAACAGAAGCGAATCCTTGGGGGATGATGTTAAAAGATCAAATTCTGGGGGAGTCCCAGCCCCAACCCGATTCCAAACTCATTGTGTACTCCGAACAACAAAGATACTGAGTTTAGAGTAAAAAGAAAAGTGGAAAAATGACAATACCAATGTGGTTGAAAAGCTTCATGAGACCCCAGCTTTTCGGTCGCCTGTACGCCAAGTGTCCTCCTGTTTGGTTCCAGGGGCGAGCCAGCCTCCGTTACTGCTGGCCCTGGCTCGGATACGAGGGTTGTCATCGTCTGATTTCTTTGCGTCATCCCCTGAGCCCTCATGGTAAGAGTTGAGAGCAAAATCAACGGTACGACGAGGGGCAACAAGGGGTGACGATCGCATATTGCCCGCGTTGAGGGGCAGCAGGGGCGACTTGTTCCCCTGAGACATGGCCTGTGCCTTGCGATCGGCCTTGTTGCTTTCCTTGGTTCGATCGTAAAGGTAAAGGCCCAGGAACGTAAGGGCGATTCCTACAGCTTGCATGGGCGTGGTAGGACTTCTGAACCAGAGCAGAGCGAGAAGAATGACAAAGACACGCTTGATGAGACTGGCAACTGAATATGTAACCGGGGACACCATCGAGAGGAGCACAAAGGCTATGATGTTTTGACCCCAGTGGAAGACTCCGTTGAAGATGAATTCGAGCGTCAGTCTGCCGTGGTCCATCGCGTTGGGGCTTTCCTTGAGGTCGATCGTGCCCTGCTGGTAAAAGTTCTTGAGAAGAGTGAAACCTTCAGACCATAGCCAGATAGGCAGGGTAAGCACAAAGGCCATGCCTGAGGAATAGCAGAGAAGATTTAGCTTGTCCAGTTTCTTGGACATGACACCTGGCGACTCTGATTCGGCCTTTGCTGCTTCGTTGAACAGCTTCTTGGAGAAGATGTTCTGTGAGACGAAAATAATGGTCGCCAAGAGGGCTTGAATAACTCCACTCAGTTCGCCGCCATAAGTCGTTTTACCCGAACACGCCAGCATAACGCCCAACGTGAGGGGGATGAGAGATAAGTAGGTTGCCTTTGGATACCGGATGTCGTAGACAATTCTGTAAGCCGAGACAGTAAAGAGCGGCGACAGGCCCTTGATGGTGTGTACAAGAGACACGGGGATCTTGGAAGTAGCTGACGAGCTGAGAAGGTGACCAACAATCTGGAACGCGGCGAGAGGTAAGGTCGTCATGATAACATCGCGAGTCGGTTTTCGAATGGGATATCTGAGCGCCGTGATATGGGTTCGCAAGACGGGGAAGAGGCTCGCAAGCCATGCCATGAAGATGCACAGTGACGAGACAAAGGCGAATTGTACTAGTGTCAGCGTCGCAGGTTGATCAAAGGCGTTGAGGATTGACTTGGAAGATGTGTTGGTGAGAGCTGAGGAGGTGTACCACATGAGGCACAAGATCTGTGTAGTGCAACATCAAGTCAGCACTTGGCTTATATGTGGCCAGCAGTAAGGCATGTATAGGAGGGTAGGACGGCGTACGATGAGCTTGGGAGAAACTGGAGCGCGCAGGGCATCAGCAATTTCATGAGCATTCTGGCTCACGCTGCCATTGCGAGCTCGTATTGTGCGAAAGGCATCTGTGAGGCTCTTCTGTCGGCCGTGGCCGCGACCGTTAGTCGATACGGGAAGCCATCGATCAGAGGGACGGGGGCCGCCGTTGCTGTTGCTGTTGCCATTGCCGTTGGACCAGCCAGGGGCAGTCCTGAGAGGACTAGGAGAGCGAGAGACCAGCGGCGGGTCGACAAAGTCGGGGAACTTTTCCATCGCCAATGTTCAAGGTACTTGGAGAGGGTTTCGGTCGCGTGGTGATCGTTGTCTTTGTTGCGCCGCCGCGAAAGAGGTTTCGAGACAGGTGGCCAGGTAGTAGAATGCGAGCGAAGGAGACGCAACGATTCGAGATGCGGCCAACACAGCAGGTTGAGGCAATACGGCCAAGTCAAAGTAAAGAACGAGCGACGGAGGATGGGCGAAACTATCGAGGTGGGTTACAAAGGATAAATGTGTATGCACATGGCGGCTTCGTCGAAGAAAAGTGAAACAAGTTTCGAGAAGAGACGCGAGCTTGAATTGCCGATGACGAAGCCCAGTTTTGGACGGATATTGGCTTTGTAGGCACTGTAGGTAGGTAGGTACTGTATTTTTCGAGGATGACGAAAGCGGGTAGAACCAATTACAATACTTGTTTTGTCACAATAACCTTTACCATCCGGAAATGAATGAATGAGAGGAAGCAAAACAAGATGAAGAAAACATCGAAAGATCAAGATTGCTAACTATCAGAATAGAGCGATAGAAAAAGAGGTGTCATGTCAGTCACCCTTTTTTGGTTCGTCTGGTGGTCGCATCAACTAAAAATAATTATTGCTCCTGCCCGCCTGCATGAGAGATTACTGTAGGAATATTACGGCAAGGGGCACCCAGCTACAGCACCTTTAGCACCAGATAACGGGAAGTTGGGGGAAGGAGAAGGGGGGTTCATCCCACGTTCCATCAAGGGGTGATTCATTGGTTGATGCTTATTGGTCGCCAATGGGTGCAATCTGGCAAATTAGACATGTACCACGTCCAGCAGCAGTAACGTGCCTTCTGTCTATCAATACCTGGGAAGACTGGAAGACTGCACTGTAGCATGCCGCATTGCATTTACAGTAGCATCCTGCTTCGTTTCTTCCGGGCTTATTCCGACAGACGCGGCGGCTATGCAGATAAGTGTCGATAAGAAAATAGCCGCGCATAAAATCTCACCTCTCAGCCCGCTAGGCAGCTCTCTGCCTGAATGCTGGCTGAGTGGACTTTTTTCCTCCCATGGTCTCGCGTTAAAAAGCCTTGAGACTCCACCCGCAACGCCTACTTTCTTGCCTTGCTTTAGCGCATTCAAAGCCCGTGATTATCATTCCTGGCTAAACTAAAAAGTCTCGACCTTCAACAACCATCAACCAGCTAAAAGCATATTATCCCTTCTTCAATCGACCTTCTTCCGGGGATGGGAAGAGACCCAAAGCAGTACATAATTGCGCTCACCGGATTCTACGCCTTGTTCCAGCTCCTCACTCAAGTCTCTCGTCCAACCGCGTACGGCAAACAATCTCTCGTCGCGACGCCGCCGCAGTCGCCAAGCTCGGATTCATCATGGCGGCCCCAAAGATGACCAAGAACCAGATGAGGAGGGCGAAGAAGAAGGAGCAGAAGAAGGCCCAAGCAGAGGTATGCGATTCACTGCCCAACCTTTCTGATGGTGGTCGGCGCAAATGTGTTTCTAACGCGCCACAGGCTACCCCAAACACTACCGAGACCGCCGAGGAGACGAAATTCGATGAAGAGAAAGCTGCGCCCGAGTCTACATCCGATCTTGAAGTAAAAAACGAACCCAAGGCTGAGGACCCTGCCGCCGATGGCCCTGTCCTCGATGATAGCGTTGCAGAAGATCCGGCGTTCGCCATGTACAAGGATATCTTTAGCAAGTTTGGTGTGTCGCTAGAAGAGGATGAGGTTGCCAAAGAAGCAAATGCCGGAAACCAAGGAACGGTCTTTTTCGACGACGATGATGATATCCCCGACGAAGAGGACGAGAGTGGCCCCCCTAAATTGTCCAAGAAGAAGAGAAAGCAGCTCAACAAGCTCTCCATTGCTGAGCTCAAGGCCTTGGTCAAGGTTCCTGAGGTGGTCGATTGGCAGGATGTGTCATCATCAGATCCTCGGTTGCTTGTTCAAATCAAGGCGCAGCGCAATGTTGTGCCTGTTCCTACGCATTGGTCGTTGAAGCGAGAATACCTGTCTTCGAAGCGAGGTATTGAGAAGCCCCCTTTCCGCCTTCCGACCTTTATCGCGGAGACTGGCATCACCGAGATGCGCGACGCTGTCCTTGAGAAACAGGCAGAGCAGTCACTCAAGCAAAAGCAGCGTGAACGAGTTGCGCCCAAGATGGGCAAGCTGGATATCGATTATCAGAAGCTATACGACGCCTTCTTCCGCTTTCAGACTAAGCCCGAATTGACTCGATTTGGTGAGGTTTACTATGAAGGAAAGGAATCAGAGGTCGACTACCAGCATTTCCGACCAGGCGATCTGACGGAGGCGACCAAGGAGGCTCTGGGTATGCCTCCAGGTGCGCCACCGCCATGGCTGATCAATCAGCAAAGATTTGGCCCGCCTCCCTCCTACCCTACTCTTAAGATTCCTGGCCTGAACGCGCCGCCGCCTCCAGGAGGTGCATGGGGATTTCATCCTGGCGGCTGGGGTAAGCCTCCTGTTGATGAGTTCAACCGACCTTTGTATGGTGGTGACGTCTTCGGTATTACGGCTGCCAATGGTGGGCAAGCGCAAAACGCAGCGCAGGGTCTAGCCGGTGCTGGCGAGCCGGTTGAGAAAGGTCTTTGGGGCGAACTACAACCTCGTGAGGAGGAATCAGAAGAGGAGGAGGAGGAGGAAGAGGATTCTGATGAGGAAGAAGAGGAAGACATTCCTGGCGGACTCGAAACACCTGGCGGCACAGAGACTCCCGGTGGGTATGCCAGCACAGTACAGCCTGACTATGGTCAAGGTATAGAGACGTCTATCGCGGGCGAGATGGATCTCCGCAAAGAAAGACGCGGCTATGATACGGAAGAGTCGAGTGCTCCACGCTCCGCATACACAATCCTTCCCGAGCGTCAAGTCCGTGCTGAGGGTTTCTTTGGAAGTGATCGCGTCTATGATCTCAAGCAGGCTCAACGGTCGGGTGTACCAGTATTGGGCTCTGAGGATGACTCTCGCAAGCGCAAGAAGCCAGGCGATGTCGATGTGGCGCTCGACTTGGATTCCCTGCACCATAACGACGGCATCAGCAAAGATGATCTAAGACGCAAGTTTGAAGAGGGCAAAAAGGAGGACGGCATCGGAGCCAAGTGGGCGTACGATGATGATCTGAGCGAGATGATTGCGCAAGAGGCTCGAAAGCGACAAAAGACGGAGGCTGAGCGTAACGAAAAACGCAAGGAGAGCAAGTACAAATTTTAATCTACCGGTGGATAGTTGTTGTGTTGGCTTTGCGATGGGCTCAGGCATCTATCTTATTTTCTTTTTTTCTTTTCTTTGTTTTCTTGTTCGGCTTCAATGTGACAATAGTGTGGGCAGAAAGGAGGAGGAAATTACTTGTACCATGAGATTGCTGCTGGGCTGGCAGACTAGGCGTTTATCGAGAAAGAGTCTTTTATAGGCGAGAATAGGACAGATACTGTACTTGAGAGGATTTTTCAATGTCTATGATTGCTGTGTGAAGTTGGTGAATATCAAAATAGGGTGGTCCATTCACAAGATGGATGGCTCGGGTGGTCACCCATTTCAGAGGGATTTTAATGCTGTTGGTATCCTTTTTTCCCTCCTCGTAAGGATATTGCTTTGCACGAGGTAACATAGTGTACATGTAGAGGTTATGGGAGGGATTTTAACGTTAGTTAGATCGCCATGACCAATGTGGTATCGTTCCTTAGCTTCACATGTTGAGCCATCAGCTGATGATTTCTCTGTGTAGAAAGAAAAAAAGAAACATAATTAAGTGGCATAGCATTTCCTCCATTATTCCAACATGTTTTTGCTGCATTTGACGAACAGAAAGGTCATACTATCTGCTTCAAGAGAAAATTCATTCTCTTTAATTTATCTGACCTGGCCTCTTGCTGCTCTGTCCCTCAAATGTCCCGCCCTGTGATTGTTGGCTGTAAGTCGCTTACGCCATGAACCTGAGATATCCAGCCAAACCAGGTGAGTAGTGCTTTCTTGAGCATAAAAACACTATCAAGAGATTCTTAAAGATCTGCCGAGTTATAAATTTCCATTCTTGTCAAGCTTCAAGGCGGGAACAGCGAACTAAAAACAAATATCATGTATCCCAACGTCGAGAGAGGCATGGGTCAAGGGTAAGCCATTCAAACTGACAGAGGTCTGATCGTAACTTGTTGACTATAAGTCTACGAACAATGTAAATAGATTAGCTAGTCATAGATACTTCGATAAATACGCAAAGTCAAGATTCGTTTCACTCGCCGCGTGAGTGTTTCAAGTATCTTGCCATCAAAGTTGGTTTGCACTTCTATCGCGAGCATTCCACAACCCATTATCATACTGCGCATTGAGCAACACCGAATAACAAGCAAGCCATACTGGGAGGTAAAGTCGTAGTACACAATGGCACAAAACAAGTGCTGCTAGTCAGGAAACCCCGTTGCCAGTTGACTACATGAGAACGATGTACTATTTCCCACACAGCTGTTAGCTGCTCTGCATATCAACTACTTATGCTGCTTCAGACCACCACATCCGAGGAGCCCTTATGAGCTCCCAGTCTCTATATATCTCATACAGTATGAGGCTCTGCAACTTGATACCTGTTACTAGATGAGTTACAAGACCTGCAAGTGTGGTATAATGCTGATATCTTGGGCCCAGCTGGACGTGTTCGGTTATGAATTCCATAACTCGATATTCTCGAGTATAACCGTACCTTAGAGACTACCATGCTCAAACAGACACATACATGCTTCTCTTTTCCTCACAGACTTACTCTGGAACCCCATATTATATATCATGCCAGTATTAAGCAATCAAAAGATCCATAGATTCCAATCAAGTAGGATGTATCCTGATAACGCAATGACAGGCAAATCCTAACGTGTATAATCCATATTTCTCGTAATATCAGGTCAGTCAAGGTTGTTCAGTCTTCTTTCACTCGACTCGTCCAACTCGATTCATTGATATTCTAATTGTTCAGGTCCACATTCTCACTTCTCCTTATCATATACCTCAATCAAGTCCAAATATCATCAACGTAACACAAGCTGAACATGAACAGAGGTTATATAAAGTGTTATAATACAGCCACCATAATGAGCAAATGTTCACTCAATGAGTACAATGACAGTTCTCTTCCAAACTCCCGCAATGCCACCCTTCTCTTGGCAGCAACGTAACCGCGTCGTCACGTACCGCTAGCCTGGAGCTTCAAGCCAACTCCAAAAAGCGCCTTGACATGGTAAAAAGCACAACAAAACAGACCCTCAATCCCCCAAGTCCTCTGTATAATCCCTAGCTCGCTTTTCATTTAAAAAAAAAATCTCCCTTGTCGTGGCATGGGAACTTGACTTATCCGAAGCAAACCGCATCATGCATCCAACCCTTTAGCAGTCCTCAAGTTTGATCTTGTGTGGCCGCAATGTTCGTCTTAGCACTGGCGGCTCTGGAGCACCAGAACTATTCGCCGCATCATTCTTGGGTATACTCGCCTGATCCTGCGTCCGAGCTCGTTTTGGTCTCGCGGACGGCTCTGCCACCTCAGCGGCAGCGCGAGATACGGATCTGGTTGTCCGCTTAGGGCAAACTGAGGAAGCCTGGGGTGCTGAGGGCGCTGAGGGTGCTGAGTGTTCCCCGCTCTAGGAAGAACCCTCATTCTCGTTCTTACTGCACTTGTTACAAGTCCACCTAACTTGAGTGACTGGAGTGGTCGCTGTGTCGCGAATGCAGTCGACATGATACAATCGTTTTGTGCAAGCCTGCATTGTTTATTAATAAGTTGTAACGAGATTTCACCTCCTATTCAAATTCAACGTACCCTGTTGGAGCAAATGAGCTGACTGGGCCCAAGCACCGGAAGTTGGCAGATCGTGCAACCGTTCGCACCTCGCATAATATGGGAAGCTCGCGGTGACTGTTTCTGAGGTGCTTCTGTTGTCGATGTTGATGTCTCCTTACCGTCACTATCTTTACTTTTCTGGCCATTTCTTGCTTTGAGCTGAGCTCTCGCTGTGTCAATTACAAACATGGCTTTGTTTATGACCTGGTCATCCAAGACATCGCGGGCGAGAAGCGCACTGAGGTGTTTGCTGAATTCTATCATGCGGTGAGGTTCCGCCACCAGCCAGGCTGCGTTTTGCTCAATGAATTCGAGCCATGCTCGTGGGAAAAAAGTTGTCGAGGTGATATTTTGTTCAAGAATGAAGGCATCCCATTTCCAGACGTAGTCCTTTTCTTCTGGAGTTACATCTGAAAACTCGCGTATGTTTTCACGATGCTTCTGGATCAACCATGAGTTGTCAATAACAGGTTCAGGCACCTCGTCACCCGCCTTGAGATTTGCCTTGCTGACTGGATCAAAGAACTGGTGCTTGCTGTGAGGAACAGTCGCCCGCTTCCTTTTCGGGCGCACACTCGCCGCGTCTGTTGACGGTGAAGGTCTTAAGCTGCTCTTGTCAAACAATTGCCTCGCCGTCACCGGCTTCGGGCCAGGTGATCGCACTGGCTCCTCGCCGTTGTCGGGGCCTAGGCGTGAGGACACCCAAGATTGATCGCCTGCAATAAACGATTCCAGATTGAACGGTTTTACAGGCTTGCTGAGTTGATATGTGCGCGCTGGACTAGCGATGGGATCTACCCGGCGCGTGACCCGGAATTGAGGCCCTTGGCTTGTTGTCTCGAGGGCATAGTCGTAGTTGGGGTGATGCGTCTGTAGATGCAGCTGCAAATGGGACATGGTCTCATGGTAAGCACCGCAACTGATGCACCGAAAGAAATCCAGACTGACAGGTTGGTCAGTTGGTAAGCAGTAAACGACGCGGCCTTCAACTGCAATGGCATGTCCCGCTCTGGCCCTTCGCTTTCGCTCAATACCCTGGGCCTGATCACTCAAAACCTTGAGGTTGTAGACCTTACTTTTCCCTCGGGTTCTGAGGGCGCGTGTCGGAGTGTGTTCACCATCCAGCTCTTCATCCAGCTCCTGCAATGAATCATCTGGTGCAACACCATTTAAATTGTCTACCCCATTGATTCCGTTGGTCGTAATGATCCCGTTGACACCGTTGGTGCCCCCGAGACCACTATCGACGCTGGCATTGGCACTAGCGTCAATACTAGCATCTACACTTGCGTCGAGACTGACATCGACACCAGCATCAATACCGTTGGTGCTCTCAGTACCAGGAACCACCTCTCCATTGACGGGTGCAAGTCGACTGGTGGTATAATTCTCGCCTTCGGGATCGAAAGCAGTGATACTGGGTTTGTTACTTCTCAAAGGTCGAAGACCCGATGTCCATCTGAGGTCAACATCCATGATATAGTCAGTCTGACGCGACGATTCGTCGGAGCCATAGCTTGCTGAAAGGCGTAGCGGATTCTTGTTTCTGCCAAAAACACTTTCAAACTCGCTTGCCATGATCAAGTGACGCTTCGCACGGTTGACGAAAAGGTTACTCTGGTCACCCTCTGGAATGCCAAAATCCTGGGGTCCGAGGGGCGGCCACGACTCGTTCCCAAAAGCTTCTAGCTCGACCACAAGCTTGTAGGATTCGGAAAAATCATGAGAGTCATCCTCAAACTTGTTAATGAGAATGTTGTCTTTAGGTATAAAAAAAGGACGAGGCATGTCAATGCGGGCGACCCGTTTGGGTCCGATAGGGTTTTTGTATGTTTTGATGTTGCAGATTTTGCTTTGGCAATGCAGGACTCGTGGATTGCGGCCACTCACGTCAAAAACAGTAATGCGACATGTAGCCTTTGTGGTGGAAAGATCATCTTGCACAATTGGGGCCTGTAAAGGGCGAAACTTTTTGGAGTCCTTGTGCATAAGCTTGACGACATCGACGCGCAGAGTTGGACGATCCTCGGATTCCTCAGGCGCAGCGATGAGTTGATCCATGTCAACTGGATCCGAAGGCGACAGACGCGGACGCTTCTGCGGAGGGGCGCCATCATCGTCGGCTGAGGGAGGAAGAACATGCTTGGGAGTAGAGAGGGCGGCACCCATGGCTGGCTTTGTCAAGGCGTTGACTCCAGCAATCCAGTTCTTCTCAAGAAAGGGGGCTGTCCGCTGGTTGCGCCTCTTCAGATTCATGGCGAAGGGGAAGAGAGTAAGGTCATGAGAGGCGTGAGAGAATTGTTAAAAAGAAGAATGGCGAAGCGATATGGTTTTTTTGCTTGACTTAATATATGCGCCGATGTTACTCTTTGCGCTGATGCGTGTTGGTGTTGGTGTTGGTGTTGGTGTTTGAGTGATTGTTGATATATTTCTTTGGTGCTTGTGTGTTCAGCATGAGGCGGTGTTCCCAGGGTTGAAAAGCCGAAATCTCATTCTTTGTCAACCTGCTTGTAGGTGTTATGACCGTGGCTCAAGCAGAGCAGAATATATCGTCAAAGCCTAGCAATGATGACTGTTGAAGAAAATGAGATTGAGAATTAAGACTGTTTAGTCAAAGCTGGCAGACAAGCTGATTTAAAATGAGAACCCCGAAAATATTAAGCGCAATGCCAAACAACGGGGCTGAAAAGACAATAAGAACAAGGACAATAGAAAAACAATAGACGAGCTGAGCGTTTGACGTTTGGTTCGAGAGGGGTTGCTGTAGCGATTATTTTGACGGTGTTTGAGAGATGAAAAAGAGAAAGGTAAATGATAGAAAAGAGAGTGAGAAGAAGAATCCAGGATTGGTCGCGTGTGAGAAGGAGAAGGAGAAGAAGGAGAAGTGAGAAGTGCCCGTCACTGCCAGCCGTTGCCGCCACTTGTTGCTGAATCGCGATCGTTGGATAAGCCTAAGCCTGTGTTTGGAAAGAGGAAAGGTATATGAAGCAAGATGAACAAGCAATCTATGATTATCGCATTGGGAGTCGCGATAGATTCAAACTAGACTCGAATGCGTATCGTACAGAGGGGACGTATGCTGCGCGGATAGACAGCGACAAATGTGTTAAAACAGAAGACGCGTGCCTGGTAGATGGAGAAACAGGGAGATATCACGACTCTGTATAAGGACTAGCGCGGTAATCGTAAAATCCATCGGAGGCCACTGGGGGTGCTGGGGTTCACAAGGAACCACTCATAACGGGGCATTCGGCCGGCCACTTGCCTCGTTCCAGCACGGTACATCCAGTGATTTCCACTAAAATTTCAGGTGTCATTCACTGCAATCTGTTCCGTCACTTGTGCACTCACATGTTCATAGCCATTGATTGGTCGTTTTTGCGCGACACTCATGGAAGAGCCATTTCCACTCTCAAATTCATGTGTCTTCCCAAAGTACCTATCCTGGCGTCATGAGGACAATTTTCAAGAGTTGCAGCCATCATGGCACCCATGTAATAGCTCTCATAAATCCCATTTTGGCTCAGTACTCATAAAACATGGTAGGAAACTTGGGACACTCTCGGGCACTTTACTGAGAGTGCAATACCGACTGGATTTCATGGGTCTCGAGCGAGAAAATCAAATCTCATGAAACCCATCATGTCCGACCCAGACTCTAGCTTTTGGCTCTGATGTGAAGTAAGGTACATATTGCATGTACTGTAATCATAGCATGGATGGATAAGTACTACTTAGCATTTTCATTTGTCTGATGTGAAGGGACCTGCTGCTAGTAAAATATTGTCCGTGGGTGGGGCTATGGACCAGACAGCATAGATTCATTGGCTGTTCACAGCTTCCTCCTGGCTGAACTAACGCAAGGCTGTTTTGTTCTTCCAGGTACGTACTGCCGACCCAGCTTCATCTTGCCCCTCCAACCCTCTTACAACTACATTCCCATCCTGCATTCACCATCTTCCAACCTTTGTTCAGGTACTTCAATCAGAGTTGTACATCATATCACCTATGGTTCGATGAACTGCATTCATTCCGGCTCTACTGGGCTTTTCCCAAGCAAATTTTTCTTTGTCCCTCTCGCCAGCCTGTTGATCGCCACTTGACGACAAAGAACAACTAGCAAATCTCACTGTAGGTGCGTGCAATCATATGACATGGCAATGCGCCAACAGCTCTTTCTCCTTCCAACATGACACAAACCTTTTGCTTCTTGGATAGACCTAGAAGAAGCATCTGTTATCGTTCCTCCACATCTTTTTTCTCTTACTAACATTGCGTCTATCTTTGTAGATCACTCCTCGCAATGGCTCGTACTCGAGCCGCCGCACACCAAGCCAGCTCTGACCCGTTGGCCCGGCGCAACCCTTCACGAGCATCGCAAAGACAAGCAACGAAGGCGTCTCCGAGCACCCGCACGACTCGACAGAAGAATACACCGAAGTCTCTAGGAGTAGATTCTGAGACATCCGACTCTTCCATTCCTGACGACGACACTGTAACAGAGTCTGATCAGGACACCGATATCGATATTGGTGGTGAGACCCAGTTTGCATCCCGTCCTCGCGCTACAAGGACTCGCCGAAGTACCCTTGAAAAAAGTCTCGCTCAGGGTTTCCGAAGGAGCTCTCGGCGATCTACCAATTCTCAACCGTCTCTCGAGGAGCCCTCCGTGGTTGGCACTCCTACAAACGAAGCCCATGGCCCAAAATCTACAACCAAACGTCGCAAGTCGTATCAGAATCATGCAACACCTCCCAAGAAGCGCCGCTCCCTTCCACAGCAGGGGGGCGAGGACACCATTCCAGATGGTATCATTCCCAACTGGCAAGATCCGCAGATACCTTATGGAGCATGGAGCGACATTTTCTACTATGCTGCTGCCGCTGGTCAGGATGGTCTCGACACCAACTGGCTCATAAATGCTGCTACGACATGCAAAACCTTTTCTGAGGCCGCACTCACAGCCATTTACCGATGTCCGCCCATACCCAACACGGGCAAAGCACGCCGTCTTGCTGCCTTGCTCGAGACGCCTCCTTCCATGACTCGTTTCAATTACCGGGTCAAAATTGAATCACTCTATATAGACATACAAGTGGTGCCACAGGCGATCCTGCATAAAATGATCCAGCTGTCGCCTTGCTTAAAAGAACTCGTACTGTTCACGCAGTCTAACCAGCCACCGTACAGACAGCTCGATCGCAAAGTCAGATGGCACTACACGGATGCAATCTTTGAAGCTCTTGGGCCATTCATGAATTGTACGGACCCATCAGAAGAGAAGTCATATCATACTTTGCTCAAGAGTTGGGAGTGGAGCGGAAGTCTGCTTGGCGGGTCTTTTGCAACTATCAAAGACATCGCGCGGGTGCATTCCCAGCCCTCTTTTGCCAATCTCACCAAACTCAGCTTTACCAACTTCCAAGTCCCATCCTTGTACAAGCCAAGACCCAAGCCCGGCGACGAAGAAGGCGAATTACAACTATATAACGAGGACGGAGCTGTAATCGAATCCATTGCTGAAGCTATCCGGCAGGTGCCATCACTGAAGCACCTGATATTCGAATCATCAACTGTAATGAACGATCGTTTACTTCCACTGTTGCCCAAGGATCTCATTCACCTTGAACTCATCAACTGCTGGGAGGTCAACTCAGATGACATGACATCGTTTCTTCGCACACATGGTGCTAAGTTACGCTTCTTGACTTTGTCACATAATCAGTCACTAGATTTGGCCTTCTTGACTACGCTGGCGGAAACATGCCCAAAGCTGGAAGAATTGTGGATGAACCTCTCTTATTTCCGCCATCATGACTCTATTAACGACTCTGATCCGCTGTATGACCAGGCCTTACTTCCAGGTCAGGTTCCGACATGGCCTTCTAGCATCCGCGTGATTGATTTCGAACAAATTCAGCGATGGAGTGTCGAGGCAGCTGAGACGTTCCTTCAATCGCTTCTTGACAGTGCGAGTAGTCTACCCAATTTGCGGCACTTTGCCGTCAAGACGATGCTCAACATACCCTGGAAGGCCCGTGCCAATATGCGCCACGATTGGCGCAAGAAATTAGACAAGGTCTTCCTCCGTGCCTCAGACCCGCCTAAGCGGCATGTTTCCCTACGTCAGACAGAGGTCGAAGAGTTGCCTCAGGTCCCTGCAAAGAAGGGTCGAAGAAGGCACCTGGATGAGCCCTCTCGGCGAAGCCATCGTATTGCTTCCCAGCTGTCAGATTCAGACTCGAGGCTCAGTAACAACTCAAAGGGTCTCCGTAGCATCCAAAGACGTCCCAAATACGCAGATCCCGAGACTGACGAGGATGAGTTTGACGAATCTGAGGTAGAGAGCGATGACGAAGCATCAATAACACATGAAGAGGTCTTGACACCTAAGGAAGGCTCTGATGGATCTGCTGAGACCTTCGTTCAAGGTCTATGCAAAACTGTCACTCTGATTTTTGATAATCAGAAACCGACCGAGCTGCAGTACGGCATGGAAGACTTCATGGACGAAGAACAAGCTGAATCTGACGAGTGGGATGGTGATCAAGACGATGAGGACGATGCCCTTGCCTGGCACTGATCCATGCAAGCTCTCACAATCTCACCGTAAGATTTCACGACTCTTAACGTCGATGAAGTTACGACGATTTTTTATCTATAATTAACTGTGCTGTATTATTACAACTTCGGGGTATAGGACGATTTATTTTACGAAGCATGAATTTCTTAGACTTGGGGATTTTGAAATCAAGGACAAAGGGCAAGGGGTGCAAAGGAAGGGATGGGATCACCATATCACGCGGATACTCAGTGTACACTTTCAATATCATATGAGAGCTCGAGACTCAAGCTGGCTCAAATACGGGATCCTTGGGCTTTCCGGCGTGTAAAGAATTTCAAAGAGTGAGATACGCTTCACTTAGTGATGTACAACGACTGACCCAATAAATACCGTATTCGTTGTACAATGGGTCATTCGTACACTGGGTTTTGCCTGCTCACTAGCACAGAGTAAAAGCGATACTCAATGGTAAGAGATACGAAAACAGGGGCAGCGTTTATTACAGTGAATGGTTGATTGCACACAACATATTTATTGAGGGTATTCTCAAGGAGTTTTGATCACTCCCGCACCTTTACTCCAGACAAGTACCTAATACTACACAATGTTTCCGACGACACAATGTCCCCATTTATCATTACAAGAAGGAGTCTCTTCAGATTAAAAAGCCGCACCGCCCATGCCTTCACCAGCCATATTCTTCATACTCCTCTCACTGAGATCACTGCGCATCTCCCAAGCTCTGGAGTCACGCTCCAATCTGTTCCAAATGTACAAGCTCTTTCGTAACCGTTCCTGCTTGGCCTGGAGTTCGTCTCGTAATTTCTCTTCCTCGTCTTTGAGCTTGCGATAGTGAGGCTCAAGCTCTCGTGAGACGCCCAGCAATAAAGGCGTCATGGAAGGCTCTAATTTACCGCCAGGGATGAGAGGGGGTAGTGTAGCTAACATGCTCTGTGCAAGAGTCTGGCGGGGGCCACCAGGGTGTTGGGCTGATGGCCCGGTTGGTGGGTTGAAGGGTCTCGATTGTGTAGGTGTAGAGGATGAGGGCGCATTAGGAGGAGCTGCGCGAGGTCCAGTAGGGATGGCCGAGGAACCGTTGGGCGTAGAAGGTGTGGGAGAAGGTCCTGACATATGTCGCGAAGGTGTCTGGCTCCAGCCACCGCGGCCTCCTCGAGGAGCATATCCACCTCTGGCAGGTGGAACATAGCCTCGAGGGCCAGCTGGGGGAATGGTGGGACTGGTTGTGCCGGATCGCAATGGAGGAGCTGTAGGCGTCTGGGTGCGTGCAGGAGGAGGGATAGGTGAGGAGACAGACGGGGCTGTGAAGTTTCTGTTGGCTGCTGGCCCACTTGGAGGAGCCCTCAGAGCAGCTGGGCCTCGCGGAGGGGATCGAGACGAAGCACCAATGTTTGAGTCGATCGAAGGTCGTGGAGCATCTCGAATCATGTCCTTTTGTGGTCCAGATGCAGAAGCCCGGCGAGGAGATTCTTCTCGTGACTGAAAGGGCGAGCGGGCTTTTATAGAGCTAGGCCGAGGGGATGACCGTCCCGAAGCTGATTGAGATGTGATTGCAGAAGAGATACCAGACTCTCTTGGTGGTGGGCTCGCCCTCCTCCATGACTGATATCTGTCACCGTCTCGACGGGTCACTGAACGCGATCTAGGCCTGTATGAACCCCCTCGAGGACCGTGCAGCGGTGATCGTGGCAGAGGGCTTCTGTCACGTCGATCTCTGATGATGATGGGTGATCGCGACCTCCGTCTTTGAAAGTTAGTAATAGATCGTTGGGGGACAACGACCGGCACCGACCTGTCATCCCGACGATCGAAATCACGATCTCTGTCCCTCATACGATCTCTATCCCAGATTCTCTCCCGCACAGGTTCTCGCATATTGTCTCTGTTATCACGAATATTGTCCCTGATCGGTTCTCGCATGTTATCGCGTGGAATGTCTCTGACAGGGTCTCGTAGCGGCTCGCGAATGGGCTCTCGGATAGGCTCCCGGATAGGCTCTCGAGGAGGCTCCCGGATAGGCTCTCGAGGAGGCTCTCGAGGAGGCTCTCGAATAGGTTCTCGTACAGCATCGCGAATAATATCTCGAACGGGCTCCCGGATAGGTTCCCTGATAGGCTCTCTCATCGAATCTCTAACAGGAAGGCGATCAGGTTCTCTGTCTCTGTCTCTGTCCCTATCCACTTCTCGCTCGCGGTCGCGATCCCGTTCACGATCTCTATCCCAACCCCTGATCGGGGACCGTAGGCGCTCATAGCGATCGGGTCGCGGTGGTGGCGAAGGTCTGCGTGATAGACTGCGTCGAGGAGATGGTCGTCTCATTGGAGGCGACCTGGTGCGATCCCTCCGTCGAGGGCTTTCTCTTGATCGATCTCGTCGATAACGGTCGCCTGGGATGCTCCTCGACCTTCGACGTGGAGGGTATCGTCCTGGAACATAACTGTCGGACCCGGCAGGGATAGGGCTCCTAGGTCGGGGACTTCTTGGTCGGGGACTTCTGGGGCGAGGACTTCTAGCCCTCTCTCTAATCGGACTGCGAGTTCGTCGAGGGGATCTATCCCTTGGCGTAGGTCTCCACGATTCTCCGGCGCCATACCTAACGACTTCTCCGTCATCGTACCTTGTCATGGTTAGTCGCAAACGCGGAAAACGAGTAGTGGAAAAAATGATGAAAGAAATTACCTTCGACCTCGATCGCGATCCATTTTTATGCTCAGCACAAAGCAAAACGCACCTTCTTCGGAAGATGTTTTGTGTTGTGCTTGTGCAAGTAGTTGAGTCGCGCCTGCTTGATTGTTCAGGAGCCGTCACCAAAAGTTGGTCGGAAGTTTTTAGTGCCGGGCTCCGGATAACGATAAGGCATTGGACGTTATGTTGCTGTAAATAGAACCCACTGTATTGTCACATGCTTACTAGTACTGCTCACTTATATACATTCCCAAGCATTGAAACCAGACACCAAGACAGCTAATTTCACCAAATCGGGGAAGAAAAAAAGAATCTGTGTATGCTATGGTCTACGGATTATAATTCTTGAGCATATAGATAGTACAAGTCAAGGCCAATAACTCAGAAACCTGAACTCGGCGACTTCAGGGGGTCCTTATCCCAACTACAAACCAAGCGCAAGCAACTAGCGACTACAAGAAAAAAAAACATTAGGACTTCTCAATGTCGGTAGAATCACCCTCGGACGAGCTCGCTATTCTGTCCAGAATCCAGGACTGCGCTTCCTCCGCATGTGCCTGCATCATCTTGTTCAAGCCAAACTTGGGGCTCTTGACAACAGAACCGAATCTTCGTTTGTACACCTTCTTTGTTAGGTCTGGGTCCGTCCAGCATGCGTGATCACCGGCGACATAAACGCGAGAGTTCTCCTTGTACCAGTGAGATAAATCCGTGTCGATGTCTGACTTGATAGGTCGGAGATTGCCAGTCACAAAGTTGACAATGCCGGATATCCTATCCTTGCAATCTGGGGTGTGTTAATGACAATGTGACATCCAAAGTCTCGTGGACATACCTCTGTTGATCAAAAGAACCTTGACACCAAGGTAAGCATTTCCGACGCCCATAATGAAAATATGCTCGGCATCGTATAACTGTAAGTAGTTGTCCCACAGGTAACAAACCAGTTTTTGGATTTGGTCTTGGAGAGCTTTCTCCTTGAATGCTGGTATGAAAGAATCGGAATCCTGGTAATGTAAGGAAGCTGCGAGTACCGACAAGAATGAAAGACCATACCTCTGGCTGGGTAATGTACGCTGGCACATTGACATCCATAACGCCAAATCCCTGTCCTATCGCCCAATCGATATAACTTGTGACGCCGTCAACCTAAGCCAGTCAGTACAACACAGTGAAACTAAACTACCAAATACTTACAACCCAGGCGTTATGGGATTCAAGAGAGGTGTCAATGACATCTGGCTGAGCCAGGAGCTGGGGACTAGGATATGTCAGAAGACAGAAACGAATGAAACGGGATGAACCAACTCACGGATCGTGGATGATCAGTAGGATCTTCTTTGCCTCATATAAACTTGGCGTTACCAAGACTTGGTTCTCGAAAGACTTGTAAATATGCTCTCGCTGCACGTATAGAGGCACCATGTTGTGCTTTGACTGCAGAACCTGTCTTTGGGCACTGCGGATGACATCGTGTAGACGATAGGCGTTGAGAGATTGGATATCCGGGACATCGACGATACCTGGTCGCATACATTCCCAGTAAGGGGCTTGGTGTGCTTGAACTTTGGCCAGTATACGCGCAGCCTCCTTGTTAAGTTTGGGTATCTCCATCTTTGGTGGAGGCTCACCCATGAGTGTTCGCGCAACGGCGACAGCCGAGTTGGAAATCGCCTTGAGGTTGTAACCGCCTTCGAGGCAGACTGCTACTTTGCCTTCCGCAAGCGACATTAACATATGCGTCATATGGGCGTAGCAACCTGGTGTCACAAAGCAGCCTCCCAACTCGTCGCCGTCTGCGGCATCGAAGCCCGCGGAGATGGCGACGAGATCAGGATTGAACTCTTTGGCAATGGGCATGATGATCTTTTGAAACGCAGCCATGTACTCTCCATCACCCATACCCTGCTCATGCCATCCGATGTTGATGTTCTTCCCTAGTCCAGGGCCGGTACCACAATTCTCAATACCCCCGTCAGGAGTTAAGGGGTTTGGTGGTTTGCCTGGATAGAAGATGCCATCTTGATATACATGTAGTGAGATGTAGAGAACATTTGGGTCATCATAAAAGATATTCTGAATGCCGTTTCCGTGATGCACATCCCAATCAAGAATCAGGACTTTACGGCAGATATCGGGGTAGTCTTGTTGACATACCCTCACGGCCACAGGCACGTTGTTGAAGAAACAGAAACCCATGGGTGCATCAAACTCAGCATGATGCCCCGGGGGTCTGATGACGGCGAACGCGTTCTTGACCTGGCCCGTAACCACGTTCTTGCAGGTTTCAATAGCGCCGCCAGCAGAAAGTAGAGCAGCAGGATATGACATGCTGCCAACATACAGAGACTCACGCCCTTGATCGTACTTTTTCGTGAGATCTCGCAACTCAGCCGTACTGACATTGTCGAGGTTCTCAACCCAAGCCAGATGGTCATGGGAGTGTGCCAAACAGATCTCCTCGCGGGTGGCGGCACGTGCTGGTATCCTCCACATGTACCGCGTCGGGCAATCTCTGATAATTCTGGGGAGTTCTTCTTCAGGTCCGGTATATACAAGTCCTGATCTCTTGAAAGCTTTGAAGATCTCGTGAATGCGCCGAGGATCCTCGGGGTGGTGAGCGTTAGGGCTGAAATCAGCATTCATGTGAAGCTTCATACGGTCGTCGTAACAGCATCCTGTCGGGAGTAAGCCCCGCCTTCGTAGCTGCTCAAGGGCAAGGTCTTGTGGTTCTGGATCTTTGTCGGCTTCGAAGCTGGTCTCGGAAGCGGTAGCATCGTCATCAATGCTGTTGCTATCATCCTGATTGACGCCATTCGGTCCAGCAACGTCCTTCATCGGGAGATCAACTTCCATGGCCGTACCTGTGTCCATTATGAACCTGAGGTACTGTTTGTGCTTGAAGCCAGATAGATCTGCGGCATTGGCTGGTAATTGATATTGCTGGTCGCAAACGGATAGCTTATGCGCCGACCTTTGTTTGCGAAGAAGCAGAGCCTGCCGAAAGTGTTAGTGACTGACTGACAAATGAATGAGGGCGGTACTCCATTTGAATGCACCGAAATGAGTTCAGGCAACAAGAGATGAGAGATGGAAGGAAGCAAAGAGCTGAGAGAGTTTGTTTTGCAAGAGGACATGCCTCTGAGCATTGACATTCATTCTTCCATTTGGGCGTAAATATAACCAAGCAATTACGCCTGCCTGGCAATAAACAAACTTTTGTTTACGAAATAAAAGAAAAAGGATTATAGGAAACGTTGTGATATAAAGCAAGGAACTTACGGCAGTGGAATTTGTAACATACGTACCTATATCTTATTTGATGCGCTTCCCTCGCAAAGGACGAAATGGCCCGATCGCAGGTCGCAACAACCGACCAATATGCGCAGCCAAGGGTATTACAGGTGAGGAGAACGCATCAAAGCATCGTTCACAAACACCATAGAAGAAATACTGAGGTGTGGTGTGAGATGCGCGCGAGAAACTGAGATTATTTGGTGTTGGTCCTGAATCTCTTTGCTTTGGGGATGATGAGTAGAGAGAGGGAGGTCTCGGCCAGGTGGGGAGTAATGATTTTAGCGCAGCTGGGTTAGGCGGCCTCGGCCACTGAAATGACCACCCGCGAGTAGTCGCTGGCCCTGGCACTCTGGGTCGGTGTCTGTAAAGCTGGAACAGGAGACGGGTATATTAGCAGGGAGGAAGAGTGAGACAGAAATATGCTGTTGTTAAGTAGAGAGTAAATCGTGAAACAAAAATACGGCTGTTACTATATGCTGAACTAGTAGCCTGTCCTGCTTCCAACAGATACCAACAGTGCAATGCAACTGGTTTTGGAAATTCCATGGGCCCTTTGGCAGTTTAGCTGCTCGCTGTATACTACCAAGACACGCTTCAAACAAATGATACTATCTCGAGTCTCAATATGCTGGTTTTTGCTGAATTATATTCTAGCATGATCCCTTTGCAACCTTGTGGCGACTGACAACGCAGAGTGCCTATACAACCAGCAAATGCACTGCTCTTTATCCGTCTAGCGTTCTCCCAGAACTGTTCAAAACGTAGTATTGTTTTTGGACTATTGCTATTTATGCCAGAGAATCCATCCAGTAAGCATCACTCAAGCATAGGAGACCATCTGTAGTCCCTCTGTCCAGCCAGACTGCGAAAGATCATCAAGATGAGAACCGTCATCTCCGCGAGGTGAATAATGGGAGAAGGAACGCCATCGTAGGACTCCCTCAGGCAGCGTGCCATCTAGTCTTGCGTCACCCACGAGTTCCAACCGCTCAAGGTCATGTTCGTTATCCCAGTCGATAATACCTCCTGCGCCGTCAATTGGCAATGTTGGCTTCTTCTCAAGCCAGTTCCGTTCATCCAGTGCACACCGAATTGAAACTTGAATGGATTCTTGATCAGAGGTTAAGTTGGGTTGAAGGATCGTGGCCTCTGATATGAGCCTCTTTCGCGGAAAATTGTAAATGTTGTCAAACAAATACATAAGGGCTTTGGGGCCAAGCTTGCAGTATGTCTTGATAATGCGGCCACAGCGCGTCTGGTCCTTCCAGCCCCGCAAGAACGAATCTGATCTATCACGGACGTCCATTGCATCAATGCCATCGTACTCCTGCACAGTATTAGTATGGGACAAGCCTTACTGAACGCATATAACCTACGTGTTCCACACCAGAGTGAAGTCGAGGATAGATGTAGTGAAGAACCAGGTCTTTCGTGGCCTCCACCATGTCCATCAACTCTAGAAGCTCAGCTGTAGAATAATGTCGGAGCTGACTTATTCGTATATCATCTACTCCGGGTTCAGGAAGACCGATGCGAGGTCTAGGAATATCGCCATGGAAATAATACCCATAGAGCCACCATCTGTACAAGGCGCGACGACATCGTTCTGCTTCATGAGTCCGGAGATGTCGACAGTTCTCTGGTTCATAGATCCATCTCATCTGAGGGAACCGCTCTTGCCATTTCCATGCCAGTCGGCAGTAAGCCAGTACAGGCTTCAAGTCTTGCTCAGTCAGGATGACAGTCTGGTAAGGGGATGCGTGTGGGTTGGGTCTCTGCATCGAGTTGGTATTGATCCCCACGAAGCCATTGCTAGGTCTCTGCTTCACCATTGACAGATAAGCAGGCCGTGGCGCAAGAACCAACCCTTCATCTCCTAGAAAGCGTTTGAAAATCACCTTGCGCGGAGCATAGAGTGACTTGGGTGGCTCAATATCGGCGGCTGTTGCTGTATAAACTTGAAGCAGCTCATCGAACGGACTGAATTGCCGAGACATAACAGGAAGTAAGATGTACGCTTTTCTCCTGACAAAAAGATTATGGAAAGTTCTATGAGCGGCAGAGAGGTTGTAAACACCATCCATGTCTAGTTGCTGGTAGATCTCGAGAAGGATCTCAACGGGGAGTCTCGTGAGAGAGTGGGGCATTTCTTCGGAGGTGGTCATGATGAAGATCTATGTTGAAAAGGCGAGTGGAAGTGGGCTGTGCAGACAGAATCTTGACGTTGCAAATGAGGTCAGTTTGTTGGCCACGATAACACCAATTATGCCGTTCTGGTTACAGCTGGTTTTGTTAATGTTTGCCAGATATGCGGGAGGTTCGAAACAATAATGGCTGATCCTGGTGAGCCACTGTACGATTTCAAGTTGTTGACCAAGCATACCAAAAATAAGTGTTAGAGGAATGCGGTTCCAACAACTTAGCAATTGAGGAAACTAGGCTTCCGGTAAGAATATCGATGGTAAAAATGAATAGTAGAACGTTCACACGCTCCGTATTACGTAGCTTCAAGTGTAGCTCTCTTGAAGCGTCAGTGACTTGTGGCTTATTGGCTAGTCACCCCGACGTTGGGGCTAGAGACAATGTTGAAAATGCACAGAGGCATCAATACAATCATATAGGGTGATTCCATGGTGGTTTATGAGCGCATCCGTTTATCGATCACGCTTGAAAAAGAGTAAATCATTAAGGTTGTTTGTTGAAAAGGAAGGTAGGAGCAGGAGAAAGGGGGGTGACTGATAGACATGCTGCGAAACCCGGACGAGATGACTGGTCCGAACATTTACCGGCATGCGGGTTAAATGATGATGCGAAACTGACATGGCGTCAACAACCTCTTAGTAGGTAGGCATGAATTCTAGAATAAGGAACTTGGTTAAAAAGGTAGGTCAATGTACAAAAAAATTGATACCAGCTGCAAGTTATAGAACAGATATTTTGATAACTTTTTCTTCCTAGAACAAACAATGCAGAATGGCCTTTAAACTCCTACAACCCCGACCCAGCAGAAAGCAAGAGAGTATTGACATTAAGGTATTGCAAAAGCCTAGGCAAAGAGCATCTTGCTATCCAGCTCATTGTCCTGGTGTCGCTGACCACCGTTGGAGCGCAGTCCAAGATCGCCCCTCTTGGTTAATCGCTCCACTTGCTGCTCAGCGCGGGCATTGTGTCGCGAGGCCTTGCCTCGTCGGATATCGGCACGGACTTGGTTGGGGGAGACGAACTCCTTGTTCTCGTAGATGATAGGGCCACCGAAGGATCCCTCCTGGATCACGATGGGTGTGAGAACGAATCGGGGTCCAATCTCAACGAGCTTGATATCTGTGTCTTTGCTTCCCGATCGAGACTTGGACTTGCTCGACTCTTCGTCCTCCTCGCCCTTGGTAACTTCCGCCTCGACCTCACTGATCTGGTAGTTTCGTACCCAGACCTTGCCATCAACAAAGCTGAATCCCATAACATGGTCGATGAAAGGCTTCGATTTTCGGGCACCTTCAGGGACTCCAAAGGTGTGAAGGAAGAGTTCCTTGATAACTCGCAGGTGAGGTTCCGTGTCGAAAGGAGCATCAAAGGACAGGATGGGTCTTGAGCCCTTGAGGCAGTTTCCGGTGAAGTGAAGTTCCTCCATGGTGTGCACTATCTTTCTGTTAGCATCGCGCAAACTTCGCAGCCGTCCGGGTTCATACAGTTTTGAAGGTGGAATTTGATGGTAGGTCCATTAGGAACCTTGCTAAGCCAGACGTAGAGATCCTTGCCCTTTCGTGCTTCAAAGAAAAGCACGTTGTTGCAGTTGTACAACTCGGCGAGTTCGTTCAGCTCGTAGAGCTTCGTCTTGGAGTCGAACTTGGCATCCTTTCGACTATGGGGAAGCATCGCTGCCAGATCGTTCAAGAGATGACGGTGACTGCATGATTAACAGTCAGATTGGTATACAAAAGATCGTGGTGAGAGATGTTAAACTGACCGGAAGGTAACACCTCTGGATGACAGAATCAAGACTCGCTGCTTGTTCTTCTTGACGCCATTGCTAGGCGCCTCGACCTTGGCGGTCTTTGTTTTTGAGATAGACTTGTAAACGGCTGCCATTTTGTTCGAACGAAAGGACTGCGATTCGTAGGATTTCGTTGTAAACCAGTTTCGCAAATCTTTTTGCAGATGGATCGTTCAACCAGACCAATCTTTTGCGACACGGCGGGCAGAATCCAAAATTTTTGGTCGGGGCGGATTTTCTCCGTTACGATAAGAACTCGAGCTGGTCTTATCGGAAGTGAGTGGTGGGACAGGCACCAAGTGGAGCTGCGTGACACCGCCTCTTACAGGAAGACAGGCTTAACTGAGGTACCTAGCATATGTACATATTTCACCTAGAAACCTCCTATTTGCGAGTGAGACAGGACAGGACACACATTGCGCTGGTTAACCTGATGAGGCTGTTTGTGACACGAGTCAGCGGCAAAATTGTTGAGATCGTGCATTTGATGCGGAATAAACGCCCTGTCGCATCGAAACGGATCTGGATGGCTTGGACGTATGACAAGGGTAGTGACTAGTTCAATGTAAGATTGAGGTCATGTTTAACTGTAAAATCGACCCTGAATATTGATACAAGTCTTTGCAAGAGGACCTAATCAAAGAGTATGAATCAACTTGCTTTGTCTGCTATCCAGCTGTGGTCATCAAGCATATGCTGATGATTCCGACAAGAGAGAATTCTGCTAAAATCACATCAACAGACCAGCAAATCCAAGAGCGAACATTAAGTGAATTCATTGAGCTACGTAAGATGACCGAGTCGCAGCGATCGTGGGACGCATCAACCACAAACAACCAATCATGACAATAAATAACAACAAAGGAAAGCCGAAGTAACCGCGCCCTCTGATATAAGTAAAAAGACGTATCACGATTCCTCGTCTCATCCAGTGTCTCCTGTGACGACGAGCACTTCCGGGAACAAACGAGACGCCAGGTATCCCAAACCCTCCCTTAAGCCCCCAGACCGTTGGTAAATGGTCTTGACAGATTACTTAACAGCACTTTCCGCCCTTTGCGGCATCGTCATCGGCAGGCTTGCTGAGAGAGATATTGGTGCCTGCACCTATGGTGGCCTGAGCGCTGTCGCCGCTGTCGAGTGCCTTGCTGGAGACGATTCGGTAGATTTCTGCGAGGATCATTAGTCCAGGGTCCAAGCTAGGTCGCAGGGGGGGAGCGTAGCCGAAATAGCGTACCGGTCAAAATGTTCTGGAATGCAAGCTCGACGTTGCTGGCGTCAAGGGCAGAAGTCTCGATATAAGACAGGTGGTTCTCGCCTGCAGATAGATAGATATCAGCACATGTTCCCTCGATTGTTCAAGTCGTGGACGGGGCCATCATACTGGCAAAAGACTTGGCCTCTTCAGTAGGAACAGCCCTCAAATGTCTCAAATCGCTCTTGTTTCCCACCAGCATGATGACAATGTTGGCATCTGCGTGATCTCGGAGCTCCTTGAGCCATCGTGTGACGTTCTCGTAGGTCTGGTGCTTGCTGATGTCGTAAACGAGCAGGGCGCCGACAGCACCTCGATAGTATGCGGAGGTAATGGCGCGGTATCGTTCCTGGCCTGCCGTATCCCAGATCTGAGCCTTGATCGTCTTGGAGTCGACCTGGATGGATCTGGTGGCAAACTCGACGCCGATTGTCGACTTGGAGTCAAGGTTGAACTCATTTCGAGTGAATCGACTGAGAAGGTTGGATTTTCCGACACCAGAGTCACCGATCAACACCACTGCAATGTCAACGTGTCAGTACGATCGAGTACGAGCCATATGGTAAAGTCTGGTCTCAACAGGGATTGGACGTGGTGGGTGACGGCACCTTTGAAAAGGAACTGCAAAGGGGGGTCAAAGTCAGCAACTGGCGACCTATGTGTGCGCGGTGAAGGGATCTAGACATACATCATATTCGTCGTTAGCCATGATAGCGTCGTGCCTCTGGAAAGTTCTTCGTCGATGAAATTTATTGGGGATGGGGAACCGGGGACAAAAGCGCTGACGTTGTTGGAGGAGGGGAGTTTGGTGTTGTCGATGTGTGGGATGTGGAGAGGGAGAGAATGCGCAACTCTGGCGATGGCAGGCGGTCGTACCTTTGACACCTTACCGAGGGGTACAGCAAGGAGGTGGTTTTGTACCTTACCTCCCTAGCGGCGCGGCCTATAACTGAGCTGTGGGTTGCTTCTCTGGGTGCTAGTATAGGCACCCAGAATAGGTGGCTACCTTCTGAAGCTACCCAGTGGAAAGGAGCTTGCTCCACTGACATTTTATTTGGCAACCTAAATGCCAGCCTGTCCGACAAATTGGCAGAGTACCTACCTTTTGGGACGGGATAGGCAGATACCTCGATAAGCCGCAAGCAGACAAAGCCAGTCCAAGTAAAGTTCCACGGAACAACTGGAACATTGAAAGTTGACGCATCATTCCCACTCAGAAGGGAATGCAACCAGCCCCGAAATTGGCAAGGCCTTCGTCACTCGTTGGATCATAAGCAGGGCAGCAGACAGTCAGCCATGATGATGAAAGAATAGCTTGCTAAACCAACTACGATAACGGATATTATAATTCATTGTTTCAACAACGTTCCTTGCCTAGTACATAGCGTAGCCTCTACTTATCTAGACGTGAGGCTACAGGCAGATTTTTATTTAACAGATGTAAAAGGGATATTTTGTGTTGGATGAAAGCTGTCCGTAAGCCACTCGTAATATATCACATGTACTCTTTGCTGTCGATAAAATGCTCCTTTCCCCCCTACTCTGATCTTCTGAGTAACCTACCTTAGTATACAAGGCATGGTGAAACACAGGGTCTAGAATCAGGTATCTCCACATTTTTTCGATGCCTAGAAGTAAGTGCCTGTAGATTATACCATGTGAGTGGGCTTGAGCCAACGAGAATTACTGATATATCTTTTTCAACTCTCATCTCTTACCCTGGAGGCCTGAAGCGATATACCTAGATACCTCTAATCAAACGCTATATCAACTAGTATCATGTCATCCAGCGAATGAAAACAGGCAAGCTCGCGAGGACAGAATCCTCTAATATTGCCATCTAAAATGGACGGCCACTACCTTAGTAGGCTCATGTAATATCACCTACTGCTTAGGAAGTAATTATGTAGTAGGTAGGGGCTGCAGGAAGCATCCCATCTGTATCGAAACACGGGTATCACGTGCTCTTGGCCATTCACCGGCATACCACCTACAGGCAGGCAGGAAGGAAGGAAGGAAGAACTGAGTAGTAGATTCAGCAAGAGCTTTGCATATGCGCGTTTCATCCCAGCTTTCAACTGTGATAGACCAAGAAAATTCGGAGCACTCAGTTTCTTTGCTTTTTTACCCTAGTGCTTCCTGGTTTCTCTCGATGAACATAACAAACCCCGGATCTGATCCTATTCACTGTCAGAGCTTTGAACAGGCCCAGCTCACAGCGAAAAGAATTCAAGAAAGCAACACGCCAAACAAGACCTTTCTCGTCATATTTATTCCAGACGTGGCAGGCTTCAACTACTCATACATGGCCCTCTGATCAGGGCTTGCACTCGTCATGTCTGCACACGAAACGGATTTGGATGAAGGCGAAGGCTACACATCATCCATAGCATCAACAATTGAGGAGGAAAACGAGTCCGACCAGGAATGGGATTTCACAGGCATCTTAGCCGACGCCGAGATAAATGGACAACGAAAGTATCTCATCACATGGACTGGGTATGAACTCTTTGATGCAAGCTGGGAGCCAGAAGAGAATCTTTCAGGCAAAGAGACACTCGAAAGATGGAATGAAAGAAAAAAGCAAGTAGGCCACGAGAGGCAACAGCAACTCAATATCGGTGCCTGGCGAAAGGCTGTAATTGAAAGATATACGGGCAAGATCGCTCGCCATGCAGAGCGGGATCGCAAGCGGGTTGAGCGGGGGCTGCATCACCTACGAACAACGTTAAACTTCACCCTGGAGGATTGTTATGAATACCTGAATGAGTTCCCCAAAGGAATCACAGAGGAAGATGAGATGCAGATAGTCGAGGTCAATGCTGCCCCAGCAAAACCCAGCAATTTGAAACAGCAGCAGAGAGCTGACATCGCGAAATCGTCTAACGGCACAGACTTCCAGCACAGAGAAAGCGAACAAGGACCGAATAAGCCAGAGAGCCCTCGGAACAATGCAGCGGCAAGACAAGAGAACGGCAACAAGGGCAGTCAAACCCATGACAATGCAGCTTCCGCTGAGAGCCAAGACAAAAATCTCAGTCAATCCCGCCCCCAGAATAGCTCTGAAGTGGCCAAAAATCGAAAACAAGCAACCCTCAATAAAGGAAATCATGGAGAATCGCAGAGACACCCGCCAAGCCAGGCACTGGGGCTCAAGCTCGGCACCCAGAAGCCAACAAAGCAGCCTGCGCCTGCGAAGAAAGATGCATCTTTCCCTCGAAGAAATTCATCGGCTGCTGAAGTTAGCAATGTCTTTATCGGGGGTAGAATGACCAAGCGAAGGTCTACTTTATCAGAAGCTGCCAATGATCCAAACAAGGAGCCACGAATGCTGCGATTCCGTCATCAAAGGCTCATAGAAACTCAGAGGAGAAATCGAGAGGGCGTTGTAGCTCCAGCTATAAAGCGAACATCGCTAATCTCTCTCAACCCTGAACACGCAACACAGACTTCACAGATTCAAGGCTCATCTAGTGTTTCGAGCCCAGATAGTATCAGGGCGGACGAAGCTACTGATGATACCGGAGCTTCGAAGCCAAAAAAGAGGACCAAATCCGTCCGCTGGAGTATGGACGGCCTTGAAAAAATTGACACAGCTGCTGCAGGAGATCCGATGGACTTAGATGACGAGGCAAGTCTTTTCGTCAATAAAGTACTCGACTCTTCAATTGCTGATAGCACTATCATGGCTACCAAAGTAGAAGGCGATTTGAACACTCCGATGGGAGATGCTAGTGGCCAGCATCAATTATCTACAGAAACCATCACAGACCAGGACGTCACAAGGCCCGCAAAGTTCGGATCCGTGAAATCTCAATCGATACCGATCACTTTGAAGGGTCTTGTAGAGAACCAGTCCAGGCATTATCTTATCACCTTGCTCAACACAGAAGAGAGTTTGATCTTCACGCACAGCTGCTTGACCTGTGATCTACGAGAACCAACTACCCGTACGGTGCTGTTCTCGGAAGAGTTGTTTCAAGGGTCAGTCGAGTCGAGCGATCCAATTAAGCTAGCACACGTCTCTGATCGCCTCAAGCTTGGTTCCATTGGCTTGTTATGTTATCTCCCGGAATTTTCTCTCCTACTATGTCACTCTACCGACTGGGAGGGGGTCGAGCCAGCACACTCAGATGGCCAAACCAAGACCGCGTCCCTGCAATACAGAATATTCCACCCAAAGGCCACCTTTCCCAGCATATTGCTGAGCCCAGTGTTCTTGCCTCCAGGAATCACGGCAAAAGACCCCATGCCGAGTATGGCGCAGACAATCTTCTATCAGTTCCTTGGTTTGGAGTACAACCAGCTGATTCCACTCAGCTTGAGCAACACAAGAAAGCATAACTTTTTCATCGCTTTTCCTGGTTCTGTGGAAAACGAGGCCATGCTTGTTTGCGCCTGGTTGCGCCACTGCAACCCAGAATGCAATATACAATGCAGCTTGTGGTCTGGGCATTGGAATAGTTTCAGGAGAGTAGACAGAGGGGTTGTCATTATTCATGAAGAGGCTGTATGGGCAATCCGGCAATTTCCTGGATTTGCCGAGATGCTTCATTCAAGCGGGGAGCACTATAGCATTTGGATATTCAATCGGGCACTCCAGAAGGTGTCCATGTATCCCTCAACATCCCCGACCTATGCTGACATCGGGGAAATTGGACTACAGCAAGTTTTCTCTCATAGAAAGGTTACACTCGTCACACCAAGCTTCATCTTGGCGCACCCTCAGCAAGCTTATAACTTCATCAAATATATCTGGCAAGCCTTTGAAGCAGATGATGATGCAGTCCGCCTTGCTGTGTGTGCAGATTTTGAATCATGGGTTACGGACCTGGTCGCTGAAAAGGCAGAGACGAGAGCAGAATCTACCAATGCCTTAAGTGTGGAGACCCTTGAGAAGCACGCTCTCCACGATGATGCATTTGCGGCCATGTTCAAAACCATCAACCTGATCCGGAAGCTCATGGATCTGCCAATGGAAAAGGGGACGTCCAACCTTTTCATCCACGCTCCTGCATCTATTGATGGCAATGATGAACAGAGCTTGGTCAATTGGTTTGGGTGGTGGTCCATCATGCACATGGATCAATTTCGGAGATTTAGCGTTATTGGATCTAGCAAGACACATCCTAAACGGTTTATTCGCCAGGTCCAGATGCATGAATATGTTGCATCTACTGCGGCAGATTTAGATGACACGCTCATGCAATCCGGAGAGTTAGAAGCCGAGAGAGATCAGCCAGTTGGGCAGAACCAATTTTCGAGCCATCAGCATGCTGCAGGACGATTTCAGCTCGTCCCTGACGACGATGCCAAATCACTCAAGAAGTTCCTCATGGATCAGGACCGACCGCGACGGGACATCTTTAGGAGAGGTGTAGACCCGAGAAGTGCGGTAGAAACATGGTGCCCTATTATTGTCTATGGGGACGCCGTCTCGTATTGGAACCCAGACATGCCATACGAGTTTGGGGATTACCATAGCTTGTTTGCATCTTACAAAAGCTGTCTAAATTTCGTATCCAAGCAATTCAATAACTTCTATAGCACAGGAATGGCGCTCTGCTATACGATTGAAGGACCGTGGGACCCAAAGCTGCATGTTCCAGGAACCACGCCACCCAGGCGACCATGGCTCATGATAATTCGGCCAACCAACCCACATCGCAGACCCTGGAAGGAGTCAGAGGTTCTTATTTGGGATCCAACGTGGAAAAATACCGTTGAAGTGGATAGGTCTATCTACGAGAATGATCTTATACCAGCTCAGCAGGAGATGATTAAAGAAGCAGGAAGACTGGAATACTCTGCCACCACACGACTGCCCTTACAGAAAGTGTGGATCACAGGACCAGAAACAGTAGAAGCCGGGGATCATGAACCACTCGATGTCACTCTTGGCCAGTTGAAGAAATTCATGGAGAACCCCAAGAAATGGTTGCCGGCCCCGCAAGATGTCATGCCCACCCGAGGCTGGCAGCTTGTGATTCCTGGGAAAAGGGAAGAAAGAAACCGGGACGAAGCTTCAGAGGCTCGAAGCTCCCAAGAGCGGGATGAAGAGCACAGGGAACATACCATTGGTCTTAGGACTGTATTTCACCCCCCACGAGCCACTGGGCTTCATGGACCGACCAGATGCCGGAACCGGCTTTATGAGTGGACAATGGTACAAAATCGTCTACAACGAAGCACTTCAGCTGACATGGGGCTGTATAAATTCTGTCCGACAATGGACTGGTATGGGGAGCAGATGGAGGAAGGACGAGGGTTTGCTCACATCAATGTCACGCCATGGGAGACCATTTTTGAAAGATACTCGATTCCAGACCCTAAGAGGGTGTGAGAAGGTCAATCCTGCGCCGACGGTGTGCTATCTTGGAAGTTGTGTACTATTATGAAATATGAACAAGACTTTGTTGGGCTAAAAATTGTACAGATAAGTATGTAGGGAAAATGACAGCCGGCGGCTTTGTACAGAAAGTAGGATGAGGGTTGGCATGGTGTTTAATCAACTAGACGTCCTGGTAATAGGTATCTTATCTTTCTCATCTCGTTGAGACTGGAAAAGTTCTCGTACTCAACAAAACGCCCTTGATCCTCCTGATGCTATCCCTAACCTTGCGAATCTCATCATCAGGTTCGTTCTTGCGCGCCCCGCCATAAATGTCGTATCCACCGATGTACTCGCTTTGGTTTCCATATGTGAGTGTGTCGAGGTCATCTCGTAGTCCATCTACCGCCTGTTTGATTTTGTCCATACCCTCGCTTTGAGAACGATACCCATCTTTAATGCCGGATAGCGACTTGTTCAGCGAGGCCAACTTGTCCGCATGCTGTTTCGCAAGAGATTCGCTGTTGCTGTCCTTGGCTACAGGGGGGATGAGGGGGGTCGTCTGTGTACCCATATCTCTATGAAACATCTCTGCTGGGTCTTCCGTATCACTGTCCTCTTCAAGCGCCGTCTTCTTCGCAGGTGGGATTTCGGAGACAGATTTCTCGAGCTTGGCTACGAGAGCGTCGAGTTTGCGCTTGGTGGTGTCGTGGTATTCGAGACGGGCTTCGGTCTGGGTGTTGACCATGGGGTTGATAATTAAGTGGCCTGCGCCGTAGACGAGGGTGGATAGACCGGCGACGGCGTAGAGAGTATTGATAAGACGAGTTGTTGTCACAAGAGGGGGTGGTCGGGCGGGTTTGACGAGGAATTCAGGGTATGTTACGATGGGAGGACGGTCGACTGGTGCGAGAGGGAGGGTTTGTGTTGGAGGTGGAGGAGGAGAGGAGGTAGGCTAGAACAAGTCAGTTGGTGTTGGAAGATACTTCCACCAGAAAGGTGCTTACTTGTGATGATGTGGAAGCTTCATCGGGAGGGAGAAGCTGGTCGATGTGGTGTTGATCAATTTCCTTGCTTTGGAGGAAGGCGACTTTTTTCTCTCGAGGAGCATGGCGCACAGCTTCATCGTCCAGGAACCGTCGCGCAACTTCTAGTTTGTCTTCCTGAGATTCGGTGGGAGTATCTGGGGTTTCTTTCGCAGGTTCCTCTGGTACTGCTACTGCTGCTTCTGATTCCGTCGTTGCTGTCTCTGTCTTGGTCTCCGTCTCTGTTGCTGGCGCATCGACCGTGGATGATGTCGTTGGCGCGGCGTCATCATTGGCTTGTTGACGCTGCCAACTAGGAATGGCGGGTTGATCTGGGGAATCGTTTGGGTCGCTCATCTTGGCGCGATTTGGAACAGGGGAAATCGCGAAAAGTTGAAGAAGAATTTAGGAAGTAGAGAGCTGTGTATGAAGGAGAGATGTTCAATGTCGTGGCGGTTAAGGTTCGGTGTTGGAGGCACATGCCTCGGTAGAATCGGTGACGGGGGGAGTTAGGTCGAGAAACGGTGGAGCTTTTTGGTGACGGACAATCTGGGGTGCTTTTGCGGGGAGGGAAAACAATGAAAGTCAGGGCTGGTTGTAGTCGTAGGTGATGAACTTGTGACGAAGTGATTTACTGTTCTTTACATGACGGAGTTATGTAATATCAAACTTGTGATAGCAAGATTCTAATTGAACCATTCTGTCTGATATCGTTGATTCTTAAATTATCCCAGAGTGCCTGTGACCAGTTTCAATGATGAATATCGTAAATACCGTAATAAACGGTTACGGACCTCGATCGGAAACGGAACCTAAAATGGACCGCCCACTCACTTCGCGTTCCTTCACTCTCACTTCCGCAATTCTGCAGATTGCATACAGTATTGAACCCAACAACACAAACCAGCTCGCGTTATACAGACAAGATCCGCGACATCCTGCCAGGGGCCAATTACTCATCGATATTTCGGCAATTTCATGTGTTTGAATATTGAGTCCATCCCATACCATTAGGGACGAGGTTACGTTGAGAGGAATCGGACGCTGTTGAGATTGGAAATCCTAGCCTTGAAAAGGGACCCAGTGAAACTACCTACCTACCGCCTTGGAGTTTCGTCCTAAGCCCATCTCATCCCATCTCAACCTGAGGGGGAGAAAAAACCACCAAACGTTTTTTGTTGTACTTGTACGAGGTAAGTTTGTGACAGTGTCTTTTCTTCCTTTATCCTGGTTGGTTGGACCACCCGTCAACATGACAAACAAAGAGATCATCCACAGAGAGAACAAGGCTCTCCCTGTGATGGGCTTGTTGATCGGCCTTTGAAGAGTTTCGACGAGACGAGCAAAAAAAGGGAAAAAAGTCCAATGAAGTTGCGACATGAAACTTGTTGTTTGATGGATGCATGTGGATTGTCTCTCTCTTGGCTGGGCATGGGTTAGCTTCCCATCCCATCCCATCCTATCCTATCCTGTCTTGTCCTATCCTATCCCTCATCCCTTCTCAACCCATTCCCCCAATCCCATCCCATCTCGTCCCAGCCTATCCTATCCCATCAGCCTTGCATCTCATACTTTTGCCTCTTGATGCAATCAACCCTAATTTTCACCAATTGACTGCCACTCACCTCACCCAATCCTATCCTCCTAACCCCCATCTCGTCTGCCCTTGCCCTTGTCTTGCTTTTTAAGGTCCATCTTTGCTCTCCTATTTGCTCTCGATGTGCATGCCAGGTCTCCGGCACTGGCCTCCACTGCATCATCTTGGTCTAGCACGTTGGGTTTAAGTCACCATCACTTGGTGCTACTTGTCAACTATCGACATTACTACCACGCTTGAAATAACACAAACATTTCCCCTCCCATCCCCAACCCGACTCAACTCTGAGCTTATCTCAGCCTTGTCCTAGCGCTGCAAGCTGTAC
>JABFFC010000075.1:0-115065 GCA_013623535.1 Fusarium penzigii
GGTGGTGGTGGGGGTGGCGGCGGCAGTAGACGAAACCAGAGTGGTAGAGACAACAGTGGTGGAAGAAACAGAGCTGGAGGTGCTGGAAGTGCTGGAGCTGGAAGAGGTAGAACTGGAAGAGGTAGAGCTGCTGGAGGTGGAAGTAGACGAAGAGCTGACAGTAGAGGATGAGCTAACTGAATCAGGCTTCCATCCACAAGGCTGGAGTGACAGAAGGTCGTTGGCAACATAGAGGTTGATACGGTTGCTGCCACCGCACTTGCTGTTGCTGTCGCCATTGCAGTTCATGCTGCACTCGGAAGCGTCGACCTTGGCAGTGTCGTTGGCCATAACCATACCGCACCAGCACTCGCCACCATACTCGACACCAGAGAAGGGGAAACCCTTGTCAGCGCAGTTGGAAAGGCAGAGAGAAGGAGTCATCTGGGAGTTGTCGAGGTCTCCCTGAGACCAGGAGAGGGCACGGCCCTTGTCAGAGTTGTCAGTGTAGCAGCCGAGAGGCTTGAAGTCCTCAACGGTGCGGGCAGTGTTGACCTTGAAAGTAGGATCCTGCCAGACGGACAACTGGCTGTCACCACCACAAGTCTGGTCCTTGTTGCCGCTGCAGGGATAAGTGCATTCAGACTCGTCGAGCTGAGCTCCGTTGACAGTGGAACCACAGAAGCAGGCACCCCAGTACTTGAGACCAGCATAGCGGAAGCCGTTGCCCTTGCATTCGGCGACACACTTCTCGACAGTCATGTCCTGCATGTCCTGGCCGGAGCGGTAAATGAGACCGTTGCCAGGAACACCGGGCTTACCATCCTTGAAGCATCCGGAGTAGACGTAAGGCTGGTAGGGATCCAGGCAAGAAGGAAGTTCGATGTGCCAAGCCTGAGTGGTTTGGATCAAAGCAATGGTCGCACCAGCGACGATGGTTCGAAGAGAAGGCATGTTGAAAGTTTCAAACAAGAGACTGTTTTTGGTTGTTGGTATTGCTCAACGTTTTTGTTTGTGTATCTGCAAGTGAATGAATGAGATCTGGAAAGTAAAGAAAGTTGAAACCGATGTTGCAGATCTGTTTAGAGAGAGTGGTGCCGAAGCGAAAAGAAAGAAAAGCGCGAAGAAGAAGGATTGACTGCTTGAGAAAAGCTGCTGTTTGATGATGAGAAGAAAGAATGGATTTTGGAGAGATGAGACGAGGATATTTATCCTCTCGTCGTGCCTGATGTCGGCCCCTTAGAATCCGTCATGTTCCTCAGCCATCGTATCCTAAACCTTGCGAAAGCGGCGCTTGATGGACCAAACGGGACATCGGTAACACCGTCTTGCCATGGCGTATATGGTCAACTGAGTCTGCATCGCGGAATCCGTCAGGCACACCAGGAACCTGCGATGGCGGATGTCAAACCGGAGCCACATCGTTAGCGAAGGAGCAACAGCTAAGCGCCACAGCTTGCTAGCAGACTCCAGTCAGCGCAGATGATCAACAATGTGAACGGCTCTGCCGGGAATCTGACGACCCATCAGCCCCGTCTGGTGTAGATGGATGTTCTTGACTCTGGATGCTGCTATGTGGAGACGACTAATACAGGGCGGGACGAAGTTTGGATAAATCCGAAGATTCGGGATAACCATAATACCAGGCTATACTGTACTGGGCTGAGATGATGACAATGAAACAGGAAAACTTTGACTTTGAAGAGGACCCAAAAGGTGAAGGCGTATGGAGAAGCCAAGGGTCGAGGCGCATCCGAAGCCCTTCGGCGCTGTGACGACTTCAGAAGGCATCTAGCTCTCGACTTTGATCTGGCCGAGGGTTGACAGCCGCCATGATCTCCGTGGGGACTTGCGCAGGTACACCCATCAGCTTCCAAGCCACGTCAGGTACACTTTGAAGAATAGTGACCCTGAAAAAAGGAGCCATGTGCCAGGTTAACATGAACCAAGGCGGCTTGCCAAACCTTGATGATGATATGGGCGTATCGCTCGAGACGATCTATTTCTTTTTTTGCTATTCAAAGGCAAGAGAGTATGCTCGATTTAGATCAAGGCGGTTGAGTTGGGGAACAAGACCAGTTCCTGAGATATGTTAACTCGCGTAATATCAGAGTCACTGTTGTAAATGATACTAAGAGGGACAAACCTGCCAGCTCCGAACATCCTGTCTAACCGATGTATCAACCAGCTGGATAGAAAATTCTTCATGCTCCTAAAGAGGCAAAGCATCTCCGCCTGAAAATGGGCCTTAACAGCTTCTCCAAGTGAACATCTTTCGGATCTCGGGCAAGCCCTGTGTCCTGTGCTCCTGAACGGGACTATGGCCGTCATGGAAAAGAGAACAGCCATGCTGGCGAGCTTCACAACGAAGCACCGGACTGACAGCCCACCGACATTAACTCCAAAGGGCCCATGCTGAACGCCTGGAGGGGCGGCATAGCGTCGATCAGAGATTCGACCAAGTCGGTCTAGCCGAGTGTTGAGAAGAGGCCGGATTCAGACAGGAATGTTTGGCGTTGGGAGTCGACCAAACTCTCTTGGCGGTGGGCTTTCCCAATGCTGGTATGCACAAGAGCAATAAATTCCTGCAAAAGAAACTTTTACTATGGCTTCTTTCTTCTCGAAAGAAGGCGTTGGATTCTTGGTCTGGATGTCGTGGTATTGAGTTTTTTGCGAGTGTCACCTCTGTGACGAAGGTTTAGAGATGGGTCGGGGTTGGAGGAAGGTGTTGATGGTTCACGTGACATACGACTTACACGAAACTGACAGAGACCTACCTGGTAGAGAGAGGCAGTGGAACGTCACGAACCGACAGTAATCCCATTTGAGCAAGCAAAGCCTGGATATTTTGTCATTCATCTAAATGAAAACCCACATGGCGAGATCGGAGATCCTCATCTACGTAACATTGCTGACAGCTTCCTCATCGCAGGATTAACATGACAGTACGCCACTATCGAGACCCGAAGCACAGACTCGACGATATGTTGGTCTCCAGGCCTCGACAAACCCTTGAATAACCACCGATCCACCCAACTTACACCATCTATGTTCGAACTCGAAGTATAACGCCTCAAGAGGCGTTTCCGAGTTGCGCGAACCACTGGCCGATCTTTAGAGTAAGCTGATTCTTTGGTGGCCAGCGCCTTTACATGCTGAGCATCATTTTGCATCTGGTTCCTCGCCAAACATTACCTCGTTCTTATCCAATACATGCGAAGCTTGTCATCAGGCACCTAGAGTTCTTCCTGGCCTGGACTCCTCAACGAGGCAACGGCTTTGGGGTTCAGTAGCATACCTAACGCTTTGCTTCACAGAACCACCCAAGTACTAACCCATCGTCTCATGCAGGCATGTCTTGAAACAGTTGTCAATCCCCAGATTCCCAACTCCTTTCCCACTCAATACATTGGATGGTCGTGATCAGCAGCACTTATCAAGAATGGCAACCTCTTGAATCGGATCCATTACCTCACTAGCTGTAGGTATTTGTAATATCAATCTCTTGGCACCAGGAGCCAGCTCAATCCGAGCACTACTGTGACTATATCAGATCTGGCCGACCCGCTCCATTACCACACAACAAGTCTCAAACCACAAACGGAAACAACAAAAGAACATCAGTACAATTCACTCAAGCAACGCAGAATCAAGAATAAAAAAGTCATATCACATTCAGAACAATGCAACTCGTATGCTAAGCCACCTAGATAGAAACCTATGTGCTACTTTTTTTCTCCTTCCAGCCTCTCATACTCAATTCTCAGATCATGATTACTGAGCTCTAGAGTACAACTATCTTCGTGCAAACCAACCAATCCATTAAACGCCATTGCGAATTGCAAACAATGCATGTCAGTCCGCGCTGCTGCCTCGTCCTCCTAAATTTCTTCATCCTGAAATCTACCTTACTTCCTCAGGTGAGGAGGAACCCACTTGCCAGCAGTGCGTGTGGGCAGAGACTCTGTAGGGGGGGCGGGAGATGCACGCTCGCGCTCGGTCTCGCCACGGTCACCACGGTCACCACGGCCGGAACCTCCACGGCTGAAGTCTCCACGACCAGAGTCTCCACGGCCAGAATCGCCGCGACCAGAGTCTCCACGATCCAAAGGTGCACCACCACGAGGCGTAAACCGAGGAGGTGGGGCGGAACCGGAGTCAGAGCGCTCACTGGGACCCCTGGCCGCCTCACGTTCACGCCAGCTGGGCTTGTTGCCGCTGCCAGCGAGCTGCAGTCGAGGAGGACCAGAGGATCTCTCGCTGGTCTCCGCGGGGGCGGGACGGGATGGGGCAGGGCTCTCGTCCTTTGCGGCCTCACGGTCACGCCATTTGCCGGCGCCAAAGGTAGGCGGCCTGCGACCTTCGGGGGCCGGATCGGATGCTCTGGCAGAAGACCCGGCGAGACCACCGGCCTTCTCGGCCTTGCGGCGAGCCAGAGCCTCCTCTTCTCGTCGTTGCTGGAGAGCAGCCTTCTCCAGCATCTCCTGACGCTCCTTTTCTCGCTGCTCCTTGAGCTTGGCAAGCTCCTCCTTGCGAGCCTCGTCGCGTATCCTCTGCTCCTCCTTCTCACGAGCGGCACGTTCCTCAGCCTCGCGGAGCTCGCGTTCCTTCTCCTCGCGCTCACGCTTCTCACGGAGCTTGCGGTCGCGATACTCCTTCTTTCTGGCAGCAATCTGTTTCTCCAGCTCGCGCTCGGCGTCACGACGTCGCTTCTCGAATTCGTCGCGACGGCGCTCGTGAAGGGAATCACGGAATTGCTCATATTGAGGCACCAGTCGGCTGAGACGGTGCTTGAGCTCGACACTCTCCTTGTGCTTTTTCTCGGCCTCCTCTAGAGTCTGCTTCTTAACCTTCTCATAGATGGCACGATCAGCCTCAACCTGTTTGGCGTAATCCTCACTCAACTTCTTGGCCTCCTCCTTACGGTAGGCACGCTCAAGATGGTCGATACGCTTGCCAGTGATGCGGAGACGCTCGTTGACATCATTCTTCTCGCGCTCGAGCTGAGCAAGCTTCATGGCACGCAGACGGTTGGTATCGAGGTTGTCGAGATCCTCAAGATCGACATCGATGGACTTATCACCCATCTTGAGATCG
The DNA here is from genome assembly GCA_013623535.1 of Fusarium penzigii. Lineage (NCBI taxonomy): Eukaryota > Fungi > Ascomycota > Sordariomycetes > Hypocreales > Nectriaceae > Fusarium > Fusarium penzigii. The sequence goes on from JABFFC010000075.1 coordinate 5,077, forward strand.
GCAATCTGCTTCTTGAGTTCCTCCTTACGGACCTTGTCTCGCTCTGCCTTGAGGCGTCTGGCTTCACGCTCCTTCTGCTCTTCGGCAAGTCGCCTATCCTCAGCCTCCTGAAGAGCTTGCTCGCGCAGACGCTTCTGGCGAGCGTTCTCCTTGTCCTTGCGAGCCTGGATCTCGGAGGCCTCCTCCTTGCGCTTCTGGATGATATCCTTTCGGGCAAGGATGTCGAGATGCTCCTGCTCGACACCAGCCTTGGCGCGAGCCAGGGCAGCGTTGCGGGCCTCGAGACGCTCCTTGTTGAAGCTGGGGTCAACGTAGTGGCAGGTGGTGAAGAGCGTCTTAGCAAGGCGGGTGAGCTGTGAGCGGACAATCTCAGAAGGAGTGCTCTGGAGACGCTGAACAGAGCCAGTTTCAGCCTCGGCCGAACCGGCACCAGAGCCGCTGTGGCTAGCCTTGGAGGAAGAGAAGACATCGCTGTCGAAGCTGAGGACACCAGTAGCGTGGTCCATGCGAACGGCAAGATCGCCCTTCTTGTTTCCGTTCATGATGAACTTCTCGATAGTACCCCGGGTGACCTGGTAAGGCTCGGGGAACTGGGCAAGGCTCTCGACAAAGGACAAGTCGACAGTCTCATAGACCTGAGAGAGCTGCTGGAAGAGACGAGTGAGAATGACCTGCTGGAGAGGCAGGATGTATTTCTCCATCTCGGCATCGGCACCAATCTTGGTCAGGATAGGAGAGATCTTCTGGCAAATGGACAGGGGGTGGAAGTCCACTTCGAGGATGTTGTAGAGGTCTCGAATCTCAGGGCGGGCACGCTGGAGGAGAGACTTGGAGAGAGCGTCCTTGAAGAGCTTGGCCCGAGTAGGAGCTTGGGACATACCCAGAAGGTGAGTCAGACGAGAGTTCTTGTTCTTCCTGGCCTCATCGAAATCAACCATGGCACCTCGAGATCGGGAAGTGCTGATGACAGGGATGGCGAGGGCGGAAAGCAGGACAAACGAGGCAGCCTTCTCGAGATCGGCGTCAGACGCAGGAGGGTTGTCGGCCTTCTTACCCTGTCCACTGGCAACGATGACGGAGGACTGGCGAAGGAGAGTGTAGTACTTGGACCAAGCAGCAGCGTGGAAAAGGTAGTTCTCGCCAACGAGGAAGATTCGGGTGAGCTTCTCGTAGTAGTTGGACATCATGATGTTCTTGGGGGGTCGCTTGCTGAGGCTGAGCAGAGTGTGGACATCCTCAACAGAGCGGAAAGCCTCCTGCCAGAGCTCGAGCTCAACAGCAACGTTGAGCTGCTGGAAACGAGTCTCCAAGTGTCGCTGAAGGGTGTCGGGATCGCTCAGGTTGATGGCGTGCATCTGAGACGAGTACTTGGCAGCGGTCTGGACATGGTTGCGGAGAAGCTCGCAGAGTCTTCGGAACTCGGTCTTGCGGGTGTACTTGAGGCAGAAGTCGAAAGCCTGCATGGCAGTGCTCTGGTAGAGGATCTCCAGACGGGCATTGTTTCGGAGAATGTCGAGAACGGTTCGGTACGCCTCCCAGAGGAACTTCAACCAGGGGGTGACGATAGCTCGGTCGGTACGGTCTCGGGACTGCTCACCGGAGACAGTGGCGAGGAGAATAGACTCGGGGGTCTCGCTGGCCTCGAGATCGTCGACGCTGGAGGTGGCGGCAGTAGCGTCGATGCTCTCCTGAACCTCGTCGGCCTTTTGCTGGGCAGCGGTGACCTTCTGGACGGCGAGCTCGATGAACTTCTTGAGGACAAGCTGAGGGATGTTTGTCAGAATCTAGATGTAGCAAGCCGCAAGGGCGGGGTCATTTTGAACCAACCTCGATAGTCGCAATGTTTGTGTTTTGAGAAATGTTCTTGTACTGGTACAAAGCGTCCTTGGCCAGCTTTCCCTTCTTCTGCTCAACTGAGAGCTCGACAAGGAGGAGCATCACGGGCTCCAAAGAGGCGATGGGAACATTTCGAGAGCGCTTGTTGGTGATATGTTCGTGCAGGAGGTTCAGGGCGGCGGAAGCCTGACCAACGCCGATGAGTTCGTGAGCACGCTTGAGAACATTCTCAGGCTTCTGATGGGGCGGAGGAGGCTATACAAAGGTTTTATTTTAGTTGACATCCCAACAGCGGGCAGTGACATGGTGAGGAGGGGTAAGTAACTTCAAGATAGGACTTGATGGTATAGGAGGGGGCAAGTCGTGGGCTTCATCGAACTGTACATACCATGCTGGGCAACCTCCTCTACGGAATATCTTGGCTGAGAGAGGAAAGTTGGGGATAGTCCAAGATTGATCGCAGCCTTACGAAGGCGTTGTGCTGAGACTCGGCCGGCGCTCGTGATAATATTTGCGAGGCACGTACGTAGTGTAGTGACTCTGCCGTGGAGAGGAATTTTTCGATTGTGTGAGCGGGACCACGTGATTCGGGCAGCCGACTTTTTTTGTTCACCTTTTTGTTTCGATACTCCCCCGCTTCAGGCGGTGGGTTGCCTGTTGGCTGCTGACGGCTGTTGCTCAGTGGCCGCTGGTTACCTCAGCAATGTGGCTGCGGTTTGAGCCTCATTTGTGCCTAAGCCACACACATATTGAGATGGAGCCAATCTCGTCTGCAGATGCGTACTGTGACTTGACTTTCCATCTATGATTGAAACGGTTTGCTGGACGTGAGGAGGCATTGTGTCAAGTTCAATCCGTCTGCGTTCCTTGTCGAACAGCTATATCACAAGAAATTGCGTTCGTTAAATGAGCAACCTTTTGTCAATGTAAGGGCAATTATTTGAGTAATATGATTGCGAGGGGGCATGAAAACTGAGATGGGAAACGAGCAACTCATAATGTTCATAACTGAATAATAATAAAAAGGTGTATCGTCTAACAACCGCATCGGGAGTAGATGAGATGTCTGGCCTCGTATGGGATGGAACTGGTGGGAGGATCACCCCAGATAAAATGAAATGTATCCGGAAATTATACTATTAAAGAGGGAGGTAGACCATGGATGGGTGCAAGGCCATACAAAGGGCGTCAGAAAAGCTTGTGAAAGAACTCTTCCATATTTGGATACATGGGATTCCTAGTCGTTATGACAAGCACCCATATGTGTGTGCTCACTTATGTGAGCTTCGGAGTAAATTGACTTGACGACGTACTATCCCTCATCTGAAGTGTCTGTTTTGTATGTCGGTCTACCCGTGCAGCTTCTTGGTGACAATTAACCAAGAATTAGGTGCTTTTGAACCAGAGCAATTGCTGATTTGACAAAATATAATACACAAATACGTAAATACACAAGCCGTGTTTTCATCGTGCACATGCTGAGTGTTCATAGTACGGGTTTCATAGATTGAGAATTTTAGATTAGCAATATGCACACTGAACATCCCATAGTACGGGTTTCATAGATTGAGAATTTTAGATTAGCAATATGCACACTGAACATCCGTCAAGTCGTCAAAACAATGCTAATAGAAGTTATCTATCATCCACCTTACCACAATACTGCCAAAAGTAGAACAAAATCTACACACAAAGCAAGAAGGTCAAGGGAAGAGAAACAGCGCTAGGCTCAAGGCAGGACATAGCCCACCAAGAGACGAGATGGCTTGAACCATGTTGATGAAAAGACACGCATCAGCTCATAAGCGGAACTGGCGCCATGGATGTAGGGAGTTCGTGTCCATGATCGACAGAGAAGCTGAGGTACGTGCATTGACAGAGCGAGACGGGAGGGAAAGCAGACTTTTTTCGGTGCTTGCACAGACAGATGTATGTTTTGTACAATGGATAATTCACACACAACTGTACGATGCTCTATCTATTCTGCTCGACTACTCGTCATGTGAAGAAATTATCCCAGCCACGTTCAAAGGACACTTGGTAACCATACCAAATCAAGACCTTCTCCATAGTGAGTAGAATAGACTGAACCCAGGGCACTTCTGGTGGAGTCTCTTAACAAAGATCCCAGCATGTTTTAAGATTGCTTCTCTGCACAATGGACATCAACGGATGAGGTATCAATATCGTATTCTTCAGTGATACTTTTGCGGAAGGACTGGGAAAAGCAATAATGGAAAAGAAAAAGTATAAAAATAAAAAAAAGACGACGAAATCTCTTCAGGTTTATGGATTCATTTGCATACAAAATCTCTCAATCCTAACGTGTCTTGCCTGTCACCGTTTCATACATCTTCAATATTTGCTTTGTCCAGCTCGGCAACGCTCAGTCTCTTTGGACAATGAGGGGGCAGGGGGCCGAGAGAAATGAAACTCGAAACCGTTGGAGGAAATTCTTCCTCCTCATTTTCATTTTCAGGACCTGCATATAGCCCCCCTTCCACTACATATTTCACTACTGCAATATTCAGGAACCGCAGACGATAATGTTGTGCTGTTGTGTGAGACGTTGTAGTAGCACGGCACAGCAATTGTTTCGTCTCATCTCTATTTGTACCCCAACTCAGTTGCATAATAACGTAACAGTGCTAGCAGAAGGAGGGAGGTGGTATGGAGTGTCGATGGGATGAATCCGAGTACACACTGTGAATTTGGGCCATAATGTAATTGTTATAATTAAACAAAGTAGCATGCTTGTTTATAATCCGCGGATCACGTAGCAATATGACGGCGCTCTGGCCACTACAAGCCCCCCATTGAATTCATCGTAAGTCATGATCCGTTTCGACACAAGGGCTCGCTTATATGTACCTGTACCTATATCAGTTGGCAGTTCCATGCCCATTGAATACAAAATTTTCATTCTCGTACTATTTTCGCAGTTTGCAGCATGTCCATATCACCCAGCCCCTTTCAAGAAACAGATCGTAAAAGAAAAAGTACCCAAGGTAGGATATGCTAGGCAACTGGATGGATCAATCAAGTCAACAAGAACTCTCTTCACTATTGAGCACTATTCAACGATCGTTTCCCCTGGTTAAAATTTGGTGGTAATTTCTGGATATTGATAGCCTTTGATGCTAAGATGGGGAGCCTGGAGTTGGACGGAGCTAGTAGTCAGAGGATGAGGTGCGACTCCACCAAGTCCCGCCCAAAAGTCCAATCACTGTCTTGTTCTAAATGTCTTGTGGGTGTGCCCGTTGATACGGATGCAGTGCAATGTTTCTTGAACAGGCTGCTGGGAACCATCGGAATGGTAATGATGATTACAAGGAGCGGGAATGGTCTTGGACGAGCCTTGACGATGGGGAACCCCCCATTAGTACAAAATTTTGGTGGATGTTGTTGCTGGAATTTATTGTTCCTATTAACTTTTCAACAAAAAATTCAAAAGTCGTCAATGCAATGCCCTCCCATCCATGGATACCACCAGATGCAGATGAGAAGATGGTACCTGAGTAATTTGGGACAAAATGCCCCTGAAATTTCCTAGCATGGCCCTTGGTAAATTTGACCGGACGGGGGACCCCAGATCCTTTTCCCTCATCCTCATCCTCATCCTCTACCCATTTTTTTCAGGTCAGGGCGTCGAACCCACTTGTCACTGAAAGAGAGAGGAAAATCTCCCAGTGTAGGCTAGCGACTTTCAACAGCTTCGGGCGCACGAGCCATGACTAACTCGCTCCCCCTAAATACCCCCCTCCCCTTTCTAGTGGGAGAGGCCGGTCCTGTACAGGAGCTCCAATGAGAGCTCACAAACCACAATGGGCTTGGTCCACTAAACCATTTAGCAGTTTTCACTGCACCGTAACGGAAGATGCCCAGGCCCTTGCGGATTACCTGGCGTCCTAGACATAAACCCGCCTCGACTGAACCACAACGCAAGTTGCCGCAAGCAATGAACCGCGCGCGGGCTGGTTACCAAGGCTTTAACCTGGCTCCATCCACCGTTCTCTTTCTTGCACTCATCCCCCCCAGTCCTGTTCCTTTTAACACCCCCCCAGTCCGGCTTTGTAGTTCCCCCCTAACCTAACCTAACCACCCTTACCACAACCTCTCACTGTCCAACCAACCTGTCGCAGGCTATTGCTTCCTTTCCACCTTAACCTTCCTTTTCACCCTACGACCTCTTCCTCCTACCTACCTTGCCTTACCTTTCACCTCTCTCCTTCTTCGGACCCTTTTTTTCGTCGCTTGAGCTGCCGTTTCAATCCATCACCATCTATCACTCCTTCGACCAGTCAATCTCTTCATCTCGTCCGTCACCGCATCGTCGGTTCTGTTTTTCACGCAGGTTTCATTCTGTAAGTTGATTTCTGCGGCAACGCATCGAGTGCAACACGGCACCAGGGGCTGGCCGGGGCACATTTGGCTTGGAAAGCTCCTTGAGGAGCAACGACGATAGGGGGGAGGTTGGGATTACGCGACGACCATTGAGACAAAGATTGACGACACTTGGTTCAACGATCCAATTGCTACTCGACTATTTCAACCCACGCAATTCATCTCAATCTCCTCATCGTCGCCGCCTCGTTCCTGTCCTCTTCGACCCTTTCCGCCGAACATCATCCGCCACCCTGTGACGGGCTCATCCAAATTCGTTTCAACGTAACTAATCATCATCACCCGCAGCTCTCAATACAATCGCGCCCCGTCCCAGCGCGACTCCTTAATATCGACTTCTTTCCTTATCAATAACCTGCTTCAACATGCCTCAGTACACTTCTCGTGATGTCGGCGATCCTTCGCAGATCAAGAAGAACAAGCAATCAATGGCCGACCTGAAGCTACGTCGGTTAACTGAGCTCAACAACCGCCTGCGTGAAGACCTCGAGCGAGAACGTATTCCTGTCAGCACCGCGGCAAAGAGGTTTGTTCATGTAACAGCGTCATCTCGAACCAATCACTAACTCATCTGAACAGCATCATCGCCTACTGCAACAGCACCCGAGATTACATGGTTCCCTCCGTCTGGGGCGCCGTGCCCAAGGGCGAGGATCCCTACGCACCACAGCAGTCTGGAGGCTGCTGTGTCGTCATGTAATCACGCGATTTTTTTCTTTCTTTTTCGGTCTGAACTACTTCAATGACCAACAAAAACCAACAACTACGCCATGTCGACGATGATTCAGCGATTGGATGGAAGAAGTTCCAGTCTTTTTTGATGTGTTTGTAATGCTTCTGGGAGGAGAATATTAGTGCGAGCGAGGCTTTGCCAGCCTTTGGGATTGAGAGGAGGAAAGAAATGGCAACGGGAATGCGAGGCGTCCGTCATCAACAGTACCACGATCACACTCACCAAAATACTACCAAATCACCAAAACCGCCATTTTTGGGAGGAGAGACATCATAGTCTCCTCCGCCGAACAGCAAGAGTCAGGAAGAAAGAGGACCGTCGGAACCCCAGGCCTAGTCGATTACTATCTGACCGACCAAGATACCCCAGGAGATGCTGTCAGAAGTCGAAAGCCGGACGAGAGGAGTGGTGAAAATTCGGAGCATAGAAAACGCCCATGTTAATTACTCGTCTAGCTGAGTCTGTCCATTTGTCTAACACTTCGGTGGATGTCCTCGGACCAAATGCCGGGGTCAGCAAGACGAGATTCTGAACCACAATGGGCAATGGTCTGGAAGGGAGAGGTCGCCGACAAGGCTCTTGCGCAAATGTAATAATTCTCTTTTATTATCTCGTTTATCACCCTCTTGTTGTCTTTATATGGTGTATACGTTTTTTTTTTTTACAATTGTCAAAATAAATCAGGCAATAAATATCAAGTCTTTGGGCTGGGAGTCTTCCGGTTTTATTGCTAATACATTATTCTTTTTTCTACTACAGTTGAGGGTTGCAGTTATGAATAGGTAGCTTGTTGGTCAAAGTCTCAAAGAGCTTGAGAATGCATGCATCAACTGCTTACCTAGAAGCAATCAAGCAGATAGCCCATGCTTGAAGTAATACTATTGCATTAGTGTCCATTTTATCACCCCGGTATCCATTGGTCGTATATTATCAGCTTTTGCGTCCCTCCCCCGTTTTTCAGCCTCCCGCACAAAATGGACCTCAAAAACACAGAAATCACGAGATCAGCCTTGACGGCGAAGCACCTCCTCCCCTATCTCTACGCTAGTCCGGATGTAGTGGCTCAGATCAGTCATCAAACACGTCTTTACGTCAGCAAGGTTTGACTCCAGAATCTCTCTTCTCCCCCCCCCCACCTTGGCAATTTGGCGGGGCAGAAATCGGGACGACCTGAGTGATATGAGCTTCAGATTTTGGTGTGAGGACTTTACTATGAAATTGCATGTGTTACTATCGATAGATACTTTCTTTCGTCGACAGTGATTCTTATCTGCTTCTGTCTTGATATTCTTACAGATCTGAGGCAACTCACCTAGAGAATATACACATACACAGATTCATACACAAGATCATGGCTCAGGTACAGACATCATGTCCGCTTCCCCGCGTGACCATCCAGTTCTGCACCCAATGTAAATGGATGCTCCGAGCAGCCTACGTACGTATAAGCACAAACATTCGATCCCAATAAGCAAACCTTTCCCCAAGATATTAACATCCCCTCAGTATGCCCAAGAACTTCTCTCCACCTTCTCAACCGCCCTCGGCGAAGTCGCTCTCCAGCCCTCCACGGGCGGTACATTCATCGTCAGCATCACCCACGGTGTAGAATCCACATCGACAAAGGTCCTCTGGGATAGGAAGCAGGATGGTGGGTTCCCGGAGACGAAGGAGTTGAAGAGGAGGGTGAGAGATGTTGTCGAGCCGGGGAGGGATCTTGGTCATGTGGATAGGAACCATGCTAAGGAGAAAGCGGAGGAGAAGAAGAAGGATGAGACTGAAGGTGACAAGAAGGAATGTGAGGATTGTAAGTGAGGTATTGTAGCTACCATCGAGAGTCTGGTCTACTTACCGGAGGAAAGATGCATCAAAACATATTCGCATTGACAATCACACTTGTATCCAAATGCCAGCCAGACTCGTAACATGAAAACTTTCATTTTCTTCAAACACCTCGTTTCTTACTTACACACTATCATCACAATTACTTGAAATCTCCGAATCAGCCTACCTACTACCTCCGTCCTAAAAACACAATCGTATATACCTATACACAGTCCCCGCTGTACAGTCCCCGTTGTACAGCCCAAACAATTCAATCATGGCTAATCGAGTCCATCTCCCTCCACACCACCTCCCTCCCCAACGCCCTTGATCGCAATCTGCACAGAGCATCTCATCTCATTGTCACAACGAGTCGGGAGCACAAGAACAGAACCGCTACATCCACGGGACAGTCTACGCACAAGAAAAAACAAGCAATGGCGAAACCCCATCTGTCCCGTGAACGATGCAGGACACGGTCCAAAGCATGGTGAACAACTCAAAAGAGAACAAGTTTTTTGTGTATGTTTTATCTGTGAGCTAAGAAACTGCCGTTTGTCGTTATCAAGTTCGCATATGGGCATTAAAGACGAATTCGGGTTTCGTTGTCAGCGCTGGGTCGGCGCTTCTTTTCCCAGCCTCCTCCCAGCAGACCAGTCATCAGTGCCACCGATCGTGACGGTCTGAAGTTCGAGCTGCAAGATGCATAAACGTAGGGGGTGAAGGGAAAGCATTTGGTCGAGATGGTGGGTTCGGATCGATCGTTTTCTCCATAGCGGTCGTTGTCCGTATCATCGGTCGAGGTGTAGTCATCTAACGGCGGCCGAACCTATTGACGTAAATTGTTGGCATTCATTACTTCATCTGTTTGGGGGAGGTTTTTTTTGGGGGGTTGCTTTCAGGCTTGGCTAAAGAGCCAGCGCGACTGTAAACATACTTTTGCTTCTTCTCGGCAGGCTTGAGGATCTGTTTACACGAAAAATTAGTATTCCATATGGCTCAACGTATGCGACAAATACTAACCTGGAATGAGCAGAGTAAACTCTCGTCAACACTCATCATGGCACCAGCATTGTCGAACTCTCCACAGTAGTTGGGTGCGCTGAACAGGGTGACAAGTTGACGTTTAGAAAAGAACTCGTAACCATCCTCGACCACTTGATGCGCTCGGCAGATCAAGTCCATGTCATGCTTCTGAAGGAAACGCGACACAACATCGGGACCGAAAGTGAAAGAAACACCACGGTCGTTTTCGCTCCAGCCAGTGATGTCCTTGTCAGGATCCGACCAGAGCAGATCGCAAAGGAGACCGCAATCAGGAATCTAGAAAACGAATTAACCCACTGCACACAGCACAAGCCGCGTCGCCATAATCACACCAGCGAACTGGTCGAGTCGGGGGCAGAGGAGGATGACTTACGTCAGTAGGGCGCATGACACGGCGAATCTGTTCCATCGAGTTCAAGTCGGGGCTCAGGCCACCGTGCATAGTGAAAATCTTCTCGTCGATGATAGCGGCGATAGGCAGGCAGTTGAAGCAGTCCGTAAATGTCTTCCACAGCTTGATGTTGTAACGACGCTTGCACTCGTCGTAGAAGCCATAGATACGGTTGATGGAGGCACACTCGTGGTTACCCCGTAGGATGAAAAAGTTTTCGGGATACTTGATCTTGTAGGCAAGGAGTAGGCAGATGGTCTCGAGTGACTGCTTACCTCGGTCGACGTAGTCACCGAGGAACAGGTAGTTGGCCTCAGGGGGGAAGCCGCCATATTCGAAGAGACGGAGAAGATCGTAGTATTGACCGTGGATATCACCACAGATCTGGTGATGGCCGAGTAAGTCAGTACAATACTTGCCAGGGTGCCCTCAGCTGAAAAGACACCGCATGCTAGTGACAAGATGTCTGGCTTGAAACTGCATATAACTTTGGGGTTGAAGACGAAGAACATACCTTGATCGGGGCCTCAAGCTCGAGAAGAATAGGCTGTGAGATGAAGATCTCGCGGGCCTTAGTGCAAAGATAACGAATCTCAGACTCGAGAAGCTGAACCTGCTTGCCGGGACGGCTGCCGCGCACCTCGAGGAGCCTGTCGATTATAGAGTCGAGATCGACCTCGTGTTGGTCTGCCATTATGTGCGAGTTTTCTGACGAGTGCGTGCCCGCAGAGATCTAGAAGAGGGTTTTTCTGGGTGGTGGCTGATCGAGGAGCACCAGAGGGAATCGCTGACCAAGACGGTTGCGGGGGAGTTCGCCGAGGGGGAAGTTTTTCTAGGTCGATGAACTTCGCAAAAAAAAAAAACTTGAAGGAATTAGCAAGTGATAATTGATTGCAGAAATCTATATTAGTGGAAAGCCGAAGAAGAAAAAATGAGGCAAAGAATAGCGTCCTAAGCGGCAAAGATAGGGCGCATAGAAAATTTGGAGTTGAGAAGCAGGCGGAGTGGTACCCGAGCGAATGCTAATCAGAAGGAGGGGCGTGATTGAGAGGGGAGGCAACGACGGCGGCTGCAAAGCACCAAAAACTCACCAGTGAAGTGATCACGCCCTGGATGGAGAAAAATTGAAGAGGGCTTTCAGCGAGCGAAAGCGGGCAGGGCGGGGAAGGGCAAGGTCAAGAAAGGCCAAGCCGGTCGTATCAACAATCGTCGAATCTCGAGGTGTAAAATCGAATCAAATCAAGATGTAAATCTTCGTCGTCGTTGCCGCAGCGGGCGACTGAGTTTGATGCTGGAATAGCTGTCCCAAGAGAAAAAAAGGCAGGCAAGGGGCAGGCGTCAGAGATGGGGTTGAGTAGGAGGGGGGTACGAGACCGGTCAGCCAGTGGGGAGAGGCTAGTCTAGTCAAGCAAGTGTTTTTTTTTTTCTTCTCTGGCCGCGGGGCGTTGGTGAGAAATGCGTCAGATAAAGGACGCGTCGTCGCCGGTAATGAGGGAGAATATAGAATCCAAGACTGGATGAATAAACTCTTGATCGTCGAGATATTGATGAAAGACTATTTGTCTTTTTTTTTTCCGTCGCCTGGTTATTTTTAAAGGGAAGGTTCTCCGTAGAGCCCGTTGTTTTTGTTGATATATGGGGCAGCCGGGTTGGGCGCACGATCAGGGAACTTGGAGTCGGGGGGGTTTTGGTCAGTCAGTGACAGAAGAAGCACTACTGAAGTCGCTCGTTGCTGTTTGAATTTTTTGGGAAAAGTAAACCCAAAGAAAGAAAAGCAGAACAAAGAGGTTGAGTATAACAGATTCAAAGTCGATGGTCGGAAGCGGCTCGTCGGTAACGATGGGCAACTTTATTGATGAAAGATAATGGATCAGATATGCTTTGGCGAGTTGCGCGTTGGCGGTGGTGCAAACACGTTTCGGTTTCTCGTCGTCGTAACTTGATGTGAGAAGTTGAAGGGTTGAAAAGTGAAAAGGTTTCAAGACGAGAAGGGGGAAGAATGCTCTTTTTTTCCTTGTCCCCTTCTGTTCGCTCGGTCAGGTCGCTCAGGCACTCACACTCGCTCACTGACCAACTAACATTAGCACCTTCTAGGTACCGACCAACGTTAAGGTAGGGGGAAGGTAACCAAAGTCCAGACAGTTGCTTGTACCTCCTGAGCAAGACAGAGGGGGGTGGAAGGCTCAGAAGGGGGAAAAAAAGAGAAAATTGAAGCTAAGCTAGGTACCTAGACGGTTAGCTCCTGCCCGCCCAGCCCAGAGAAACCAAGTACCTCCCAGCCAATGAAAGCCACTACTAGCTAAGGTAGGTACGAGGACCCTCTGCATTGGTAGAGCCCAAGTGGGCGTCCTGGGGTTATTGTTACAGGGATTTATGGCGCTGTCAGGCGCTGAGTTACTGGATGAAGCAGCTTCAAGTTGTTTCCATCCATCCACTCTTACCCTACAATCAGACATGACAGCAGACTTGCTGCAGTCGCATAAGTCGTACTGCTGCTATACAATAAATACCAGTACTCAGCTTTTTTTTTTCTTATTCTTTTTTTTGTTTGTTTTTAATCTCTCGAGCTCAGTAATTCGAGAAATCTGCGACGACTCTGTTTGTCGAAATATTCTACGGCACTAACGAAATGAAACCTCTTTCTGCTCACGAGATGTCGGATCGATGGGACAACCAACGGAAACTGGTATGCAAGAGTAGATCCGGGGTTGTTTCGGAGGATTCCGACAAGAACCTCTCCCGTTTAGATCTGCTGGGTTGCTTCCAGCTCTTGGCATCACGTTCCATTTCCTTCTTGCTCTGTAACCATACCATGTGGTTTACCGATACTGGATTCAGAAATTCGTGCATCTTCATCGAGAACGAGAAGCCAGCATGCAAGCGCATTTCATATACTCACTCAATATTAGCACAACTCTCAAGACTACACCAACAGCCAATCTACCGCTAATCCACCATCTAGTTCCCTCTGGTTGGTACCCTGGACACAACATGACATGGGTCTGTTCCAACCCTGAAACCTGTCGAAAAGCCAATTTATCCATCATATGTTTATCTATACTTATCACAAGTCGCAGAGTAAATTGCCGGATGAGTCGGGACTTTTCCTTGCTCTCGGCTCTGATATTTGATTTCCCATCTTAAATCCCATCCCGTCTGTAACTTGCCCTAGCTCAGCCAAGCCCAACGACAGTGCCCAGAGCCTAGAGCCCAGAGTCCAGACCACTAGGTATCCGACACAGCCTCCCTTCTGTAATGACTATCCTCAACAACAATAAAATCATCCCCAGAACCCCATTACCCTACTTTTCCCTATCATCCACCCTTCGTTTCGCCACACCACGCCAACACAACGTAACACAACGCATCACAATCTGCAACTTCCCCCTCCTTTGGAAGATCATTCCATTATTCCAAATGGCTCCTCAAACGAGTCCCGCAAACTAACGGTGAAAGTTGACAAGTCAAGGGGGGTATTACGAGGTTGTGCAGGTTGATCGTCCCCGCCCGTCTTTCATAAGCTCACTAGTGATAAATACAACACAACAGAAATAGCAGTTGTTGTCCGTGCCTTATGAGCCAATAGGGGATGCGGCATCTTCGAAGTTTATCCCAACCTCCCGTTGAGCCTGGTCGAGGAGGCTCTTGGGAGACGCACGACGTTTCTAATGGCACTCATGATACTTTCCACACAACTCTGCTGTACCTGAGCAGTACCGAGCAAACTACGTACAAGGCATCATGATTGACCTGGTCATAACCGGTCTATGCCTAGAACAAGCCATGACCGAGCCAATCGTACCAGGCTCCACCATATCCTGTCAATAACATGTCATTGTGCATGTCAATCCTCTAGAGATATATCACGTGATGTAGTCACGAGCATCATTGCATGTCTCCCGTCGCTCGAATATGACGATGGCCCAACAGGTGATTCATGACTTGAACAGATACTGTCTCGAGAACATAGTGTAAACTCATACATCGCTAATCTAGAATGGTATTAAAGTAGCATGACTATGCTGCATATCTGATACAACTGTATCGCTCCGTACCCGCACCCGCACCTGCACCTGTGTCTGTTGTCCCCGTCTGCCAGGGGTTAAATACGATCCTTCGTCGCCTTCTTCAACGCCCATTCTTCATCCCGTGATGATTAATACGTTAAACCCTGAAAATAAAAGAAGAAGAAGAAAAATCATTGTAAAAGCCCGTCTTTGCCTTCAACGCCATGCTAGAGGAAGCACGTGTCCATGACCCATATTCGAGGTCAAGTCCAAAGAAGAAAACGAAAGAAAAAGAACAGAAAATGAAGCAGATACACCGTGACAAAAACATACACCACGTATTGTTACATCCCCTTCGACTTCGGCCCCAGTCAAAGCTCAAGCTCATCGTCTCCTCGCGGATGTCCTGCGTTGTTTTGCTTTGCTCGCCCTCGTCTTCCCACTCGCAACCTTAGCCTCCACCTCTGTCCCCGCCTCAGCTTCGACTTCGACATCGGTAGGCTCTTCAGCATCAGCATCAGCGTCCGCACCCACATCACCATCCACGTCCATGTCCATGTCCATGTCCACTGAGGGTGCGGATTTACCATGATTGACATCCATCCCGAGTCCCTTCAGTTCTTCGTCGTCGAGATCAGTCAAGTCTTCACTCAGCATACGAACTGCTTCTCGCCCAGCCCAGTGGTCGACGACAACTGATGTCCCTTGCGGTTCATACCCCTTGAGATGCCACATGATCCCTCCGTCAGTGAGAGGATCCGCAGGCTCCAAACCAACGCTTCCATTTGACTGTGGCGGTGTTGGGGGCCCAGACTGTACGGGCTGAGGTTTCAGCACATAGACAGCTGAATCGGGCGGCGTATCTGACATTTGCACAGTACGGGAGTGCGTCTCCTCCACCACAACCACTTCCTCCGCCGCCTCGTCGTCGCCTTCTCGAACCATGCTGAGGCCCGAGGTGTTGACTTCTATGTTTCCACCTTCAACATCGGCATCGACTTCCATGACATCTCCTTCTGCAGGCTCGGGCTTAACGGTGATTTGCAGATCTTGGGAGGCGTCCACCATGATGGTATCATTAGATTCCTCGGTCGCCTTCTCCTGATCGGATGCCGTGGTGGGTTGTTCAACCTCCAAACCCTTTTCTATCGTCAATTCCAGTTCATGCCGTAAACTGTCAAGTGACTTCTGAGATATCTCTGATTCCACTTGTAGCGCCGTGTCGAGATGCGGCTGTACAGCTTTAAGAATACGTTTTCCAAGTTTGCGTCTTTCTCGAATGTCAACAAATGTGCTCTTGTTCGAAGAGGAATCGGCATGCTCGGCCACAGTCTCTTCCACAGTGTCTGTCTTTGGAGGCGTGATGATACCCGTTTTGATCACATCGCATAAATCGACGGCGAACGACAACACATTTACGTAGAATCGTTCCTCCACACGCCGTTCGAGGCTTGCCAAGCCGTCTGTGAACAGCTCCTTGTCCAGCCTGAAGAAAGTTAGTAAACGGTTCAGTGAATTAGAAGAAATATTCCTTACGCTATGGCTCGCTCAATGGCCGGGACGAGTAGTTTGGCCACGGGAAAGTAGCATTCATCCACAAAGTCCCGTTCAAGCTCGCTAGCTTCGACCTTCAGATGTTCCCTCTCTACAACAGCCTCCGAAAGCGCCTTGAGCTGCTCGAGCTCTTGAGTGAGGTTATGAGCAAACTCGATGCGGCGGGCAAGCCTGCTCTTCCCGCTCGGGCCCATAGCAGCGAAATCGCGGCGTGTCAGTTCCATTGATGAGAACGACTCCATCTGAAGTTGCAGTCGTTTGATCAGAGCAGCACCACGTCGTGCTTCACGTTTCAATGTCCAGTACCGGCAAGCTTCGCCTAGAAAATCTTTGCGTTTCCTAAATGAGAATCTTTGTATAGAGGCCTCGACAACCTCGAAGACGGCCTGTGGGATGATGGGCGCTCCTGATGGAAGTCTCCACATGTTTTTCGGAGGTTGATTCTTCTTCTTATCAGCGGCAGAAGCGTTTGACCCGGCCGCCTGGGAATCGTCTCCCTGGCTTTCGTTCATGGCATGTCGGTGCTGTGCCGCAATAGCATTGGCCACCACAGCATTGTCTGCCCATATGCGTCCCCTCATGGTCCGCTTGTAGAATTTCTTGGCTGCCTTCGTTGCCTGGTGCACGCCGTTCTCTTGGGCATAATCCGGCGGACAGTGCTTGTCGCAGAATGCTTTGAGAACCATGTTCCCATCCAAGACGGCGAGCGCACCCTGACTTGTCTTCATCTTAAGGAAGAGCCGGGACTTTCGGGCGCAGGTGACGTGGAATGCCTGGTAACAGTTCTTGTTTCCACATTGTATGCAAGCTCCCATTCTCTGTCGACAGATATAGCAGGTCAATTTCCAGCGGTTCTTGGGCACTTTTTCTACATCCATGACAGGCTCCATGAACGTGTGATTACCTAGAGAGACTTCCGGAATCCACATGGCACAGAGAAGATGTGACCATTTAGACGAATTTGTCTGCTTGAATGCGCCGTCCGTATTTGGGCAAAAGATGCAAGTCTGATATAACTGGTCAGAGAAATTTCAGATGACGAGAAAATGGAACAACTTACTGGAACCCCACGACCGCAGAGCAGACATTTCCTACACAACCACTGGCCTTCGGGGATGAACGGCACACCATAGCATTCTTGATGAACAGCCAGGTTGCAGCCGTCGCAAAAAACAATCGCATTCGTGTTCTCACAATCTCCATCGTCGCAAATGGCACATTTGGAGTCCGGCTCCTCTCCGGCTTGCGGCTCGCCATTAACAGCCGCAGCGGAACTGGACCGAGGGCGATGGGTTTGTGGCGGTTTGGGATTCGGCTTTGGTATGCGCTTCTCTAAAGCATGCCACTCCTTTTCGATCTTCGTCATTGTAATCTCAAAAATCTCTCGCGTGATCGCCTCTAGCTCGTTCTGCTTGCGCAGCGAATTGTACTGCTCAAGCCACATATCGTCTTGCTCATCCATGTCGTATTCAACACGGCCCAGTCGTACGGACTGGGCATGGTCCTCCGCCTCGGCTGCTTCGGCCTGGTCCGCATCTTCTTCGGCATTAATATCGCGGGCTTTAATGAGAACTTGATCTGGACGAATGAAGTGGTCGCTCTCCTGGTATCCGACATTGCTCATCGCCTTATCAACATATCGAGCCTGCCCGAACGTTTTGCTTTCAAACAGCTCAATACGATTCGTTTTCCTATATGAGGGCAGCTTCAAATCGAGTTTCTCCTTTGGGGTCTGGTTCTGTATGGGAAGGATTTTGGGTGTCTTTGGCGTCGCCATCGAATCCGTAGACTTTAGACTATAGAAGCTTACGACATCTCTGGTCGGGCGGCGGGGACGACGCGGAGTCCCTGTGATGGGTTCGGCCGAATTAGAGTCGTTTTGACCCTGAGGATTTGGAGTATTTCCGGTTGACGCAGGATTTGGTTGCCGCGAAGGGGTCATAGAATCAGTATTTGGACCTCCCGGCGTCTGGAAAGAAGAATTTTCTGGGGTTTCAGGTTGGGTACCATCGACTTGTTCAGATCGTAAAACCATAAAGGTGGCCTCGATGTCGAGGTTTGGATGAAAGTCCTCCCAACTGCGCTCCTCTCGAGGTTTATAATCCTCAGCCTGCTTTACTGCAGTCGCCATAGCTGCAGCGGATCCCCAATGCATCTCCTCGAGGTCGTCGTTTCCGGCCGCTCGTGTACGGGCACCCCGTTGTCGTGGCATCAGGGAGGGTGAAGTACCGTTAAGAGCCTGGCGAGCAGCCGCTCCCGATCTTGCAACAGTAGCTGGAGCTGCCGATGGGGTACTCATTAGGTCAATACCTGAGTAGCGGCCAGAGCCAGAGGCAAATCGACGCCTCTTGGGGGGAGGCTCGGAGGCAGCCGCAGCAGCGAGGGCAGCCGCACGGGCAGCGCGGGCAGCATTGGTCGTACCCGGAGGGCGGCCCCTTCTCTTAGGCACAGGCGGCTGCCTATCACTCGGCGACACAGCAGACATGTTTGAGAGTGGTAAGAGGAGAATTTATGCGGTAATCGATGGCTCGTAGTTGTGAATGTGGTGGTCGCAAGGTCAAACTCGTGAGTGGGAGTTGGTAGCGCGCAGGCTCGGTCCAGGGCTTGGCTAGGGGACCAATCATCCGGAGACGGCCATACACGCGGGTAGTAGAAGTGTCCGCCAGAGCTTGCAGTGCCGCGAAACGAACGGGATCTCGGCTGGCAGAGTTGTTGATGATTGTTGTGAGTATGAGGAGTCGTCGTGGGCGGCTCTGCAGACGCGTGAAGTGGCACGGGCCATCGAACGTCGATTCGTGCCGAGCAAGTTGTCAAGGGGTTAAGTTAGTCAGCACTTCAGATAACGCTAGGCCTTTTATGGCTTAGGGCTGATATATCACCCACATTGGTGGAGGTTGACATGCGAACCGGGGAATTTCTAGATTCGCAAATGAGCGGTCATTGGCATCAAATGAGTGACAGATTTCAGGCACAGCAGTTGAAATATGGGGTTTGACGCGATTCATTGACATGTCGGTAAGCCAAGCGCCTTTCACACAGAGTGGCTAGTCTTGTGCCTGTTCCCTGTGATGTATTGAGTGATTGTCAATTTCTTACAGTTATTTGAGGATGAATCATTCAGACGAAAGCTCGCTTCAAAATCCTTGAGTCTTGGAACAAGATACACATTAGTAGAAATGGATTTGTGAGATACGATAATATGGCACATCATTCTCAGAACTGATACTAGATGAGTCTCTAGCTGCAGGTCGGATTACGCACAGAAGCGAATATATTCCTTGTAAGCGCACAAACAACCGCTATTCCCAGTCAGCTAGCTGTATGACAAGATGGTCAAGATGATAGCATTGAATTACTTTGACAGGGTATAAATAGAAGAGGGTTCAGATAAATAATCTTACTGATCTAGGCGAACATAATTATTTGACATGTTACAAAGTATATGTCCTGTCCATAATAGCATGGCCTTCCGTAAACCTAAACCCCGAAAGGCCTCCCATAAAACAACACACTAAACCTTCGATTCTTTGGCCAACTCAATTAATGTTCAATCACGTAAACTCACCAAACACAAAACAGCATGCCTAGCAGATAAACAAGCAACGTCGATCAGGGGATCCGTCAAAATAAATAACAAGCTCGAGATCCGCTCAAGTGGAACGACAAAGAACAAGATGCTTGTTCCCCTGCATGCCATGGCCCCAGCCTGATGGGGCCTTAATGGGGTACTAGGGGGAAACCAGGCTTACCGACTCTTTCGGCCGGTTACTACGGAGTAGAGGGTGGGATACATCGTCCTGTGATATAAAGGCGTTTGGTTTGCGGGGAAAGGAATGTCGTTTCTCATTGCTTTGTTTAGATATGTGCCCTCAGTCGTCATCCTCGTGTTTGGTGTAAACAGAGGAATGTCACCAGTGCAAAGTATGGGTATGCAAGCACGATTTGAAAGGGGCCTGGTTGATGATCGTGATCGATCAGATAAATAAATTGCGTTTTCGGTAGGAAACAGGAGAAGAACACTGGGTATTTGACTGGTTGACCAGACATTCTTCAAGTGAATTTGGTTCATGAATACCTACTCCCGACGAACACATGGCTCACATTGCAACCCTCCATCATCTTTACGTAGTGACAAAGAGTCAACTAGCAAAACAAAAGTGAAACAGAAACAAAGCATTAATTACCTAGCTAATTGATAAAAACAACATGTTAAAACTGTTGTATATGCCACAAGTACCAAGTACTTGTCAACCCCCTAATTCACACACACCCTCTCCCCCTCCATCTTGGCCAGATGCCCCAAGACGACATCTTTTTAAATCAATGACCTGCGCAAGCCCCAGGAACACACTCTCAATCAAATGCCACAGCCCGAAATGAGACCACCCCCCAGATAGCTCAAGGAGTCACTCACCCAGTCTTGGATTGGGGGGTTAGCGGGGAGGTTACTAAATAGGATCTGTGACTGACTAGGCTACTATCAGGGGGTGTGATCCTGTGATTGCGGTTGAGGCTAGTTTGGGTCATTTGCGTGGCTGATCTGGTCACGGTTAACCAGCCTGTCTCTATTTTCATAACTTGGCTGAATCATCAGAACAAAAGATTCACTTGGACTACTTCGGGATGGGTCGAGACAATGACCAACTAAGCATCAAGCAAAGAGCCTGAATGGCTCACACGAGTTCGTCAACCTATGAGTTTAGATGCTGTCACGAAGCAGATGTTCCTGCTAGTCTTAATTTCACATTAACATCACACAAGGAACCAAAGGCCATTGATCATACGAGTGACAAGCAACAATCAAACTGAATTTTTCTCTTCCAGACCTGTGCCAGGCCAGTGTCCGCAGCAAATCACTCAGTAGCCGGTCTCCTATACTCCAACAGCGCCATGTTCAATCCTGGCTAAACCACAGCGGTAAGCCTAAAATCTCGTCGTCCATAAAGACAAAAAATTACATGGTGGTCTAACCATCTTCCAAGAAACCCCGATTTGTTCCAGAAAAAGGGATGTTCTGGACATGACAATGTAGTCTTCCGCACAGGAAACAAACAATACAGCAATCCAGAGCAGTGATGATGATGATGGAAACAATGACAATGGCAATGGCAAATAAAAAAAACATGTATACTAAAACAATCCTCAAACTCCGGTTTCGCTATGCTCCATGATATCATTCCAACGACCAAAAAAGGCAAGAAAAAACGAGAATCAAACGAGACAAACGTGGTCCCGACTCGCCAGATTCAAGATTATAGAGTAAAAAAGAATAAAAGGGGCGTGGAACGCCCGTCAAATCTTTCGATATGACAATGAGAAAGTGTATGGGTATCATTTGGGTATCTTCCTCCAAGAGCGGGTCCATCGGTCCTCAAAGATGGGTGGCCTCTAGCCCAATGTCCGACCACTGTGAATGGCTTGATTGGATGCCACATGAATCGGGGTATGGGCGGTTCGTAGGGCGGTAGCCGATGAGATGCCAGGCGAGCTATACTCTGCCGGGTTGCCCGCTGCCCATGCTTCCTCGCTCAGAACAGAGAGGTAACCATCTCCAACCTTGTTTCGCAAAGCCTCAATCTTCTGGCGATAAATTTCACCACTGGAATCCCAATCCTGCGGGTCCTTCCAGTCGGCGTCACCTTCATTTCGAGGAAAGGGGGCCCCGGAGTTAGGCACCACGTTCGTGTTGATTCGTGGGACTTCAGGGGAGCTGACGAAGCCATGGCTTGCACCTGATAGCACGATGGGGGAAAGGAGCTGCGTTTCGAGTTGTTGTGAGATACGATAGTTGCCATCATTTGTGACAGGATGCTTGGTCTGTTTGCCGGCAGGTTTGGCGAAATGAAGATCCACGGGCGTGGGAGAGGATATGGCATCGTTCGTAGCCAGGTCCACAATTCGTCTCTTGGGCGTCTTGCGCCGGCGAGTTGAACTGGTGTTTATCTCGCTCATCATAGCCTTTGGAATTGGTCTCTCCTTTCGAAGGACAGATGACTCCTTAGGGATGTCGTAAACGATGGCAGGCTTGCTCACGTCCACGGCAGGGATCTCTGCAGCTTGAGGTTTAATCACAGGAACGGACTCCGGGATAGGGGGGCGCTCCACCAGCAAACGCTTCTCTCCGTATGAAGGTCCGCTACCATCGATAACAACATCTTCGGTATATCCGGGGGTCTTGCGGAAGAGGTTGAAAATGGCCACACGATAGTCTTTGTGTGTGCGAGTGAAGGGATTACCTTCGACCCAGACTTCGCGGATGTCAGGGATGCCTGTCAATCTCGCGAGTTCCATAGGATCAACGAGGCGATTGTCCCGCAAATCTAAACGTTCAAGGGGGAAGAGTTTCTCGACACCAGCGAGGGATTGAAGTCTATTAGCCCTCAGATTCAGTGCCGTGATGGCAGGGAGAGGATTGCGGGTCAGCGAGTGAAGAGAGTCGATCATACAGTGGGAGAGGTTCAGAGCACGAAGAGCGGTCAGAGTAGCCAGACTGTCTGGGATTTGGGTGAAGAGATTGGAGGAGAGATCCAGAGAGTAAAGGGTGTTTGAGAGGGGAGAGAGACTGTTGGGGGAGATGGATGTGATCGAGTTGTCTGCCAAGCTGAAATGTCTTAGGAAACGCCACTTTGAACTAGGTAGTACGCCCATGGCAAGCAAGTTGCCAGAACTACCACGTGCATGATGATGACTCCAAGAATCAGAAAGGCTCGAATGAGAGCTTCCGGATCCTGATCGTCGCATCCGGTGGTGACCACCTCGAACAGGGTGCGACTGCGTTCGAGAGCTGGTAGGACGCGATGGCGAGTTGCTGCGGGGACGCGTGCCCTTGTGTTGCGATTTGGAATCGTCGCGCTCATCTTGAGATACGGACTGCCGACCACTAATTTCGTCAACGGCATGCTCGTTAGGAGACATGGAGCCGACACTCATGTTGTGGTGTCCTGGAGAGCTAGGGGCCGAGGAAGCCCGGTGGAGTTCTGGGTGCCCAGCCAATGCACCGCTACGTCGAGGGCTGTCGCTGCCCATCCAAGCAGATGTGGGTGACGAGTGAGTTTTGGAAACTCGCCTCCTTCGCTTATCCATATCATCCAGCACAATGTCGATGAGGATGTCGGCGGGGTCTTCAATACCAGCGCGCTTCAGAGTGAGTGATCGGAGCTGATCAGCCAGACGATCCCAGCCAAAGAATTGCCTGAAATCAATACTGCTCACCTCAAGAGCCTGCAGGTTCTTGAAGACGTAAAGTGGGACGGCTGAGTCGAAAGGAAACTCTTCATAACCACGAATGAGACGAGCTCGCCAGTCTGGAGCCAACCTCAAGCAAGGTATCTTGGTAAAGGCCGAGTAGAGATACTTCATGTCAGCCTCGAGAGCGGCTTTCTGTCGCTCCGTTCGGGCAGCGGAAATACTGGCACCGATACCGAAGCTGGCCCAAAGTGCAGACATGCCAGACATGACGCTTCGCATGCTCGATACCGAATGAATGGAATCAATATCAGAGCCTTTACTCCTGGAGCGCTGGGTATTGCTGAGGAAGGAGACATAGTTGGCAGATGAGGAGCTGTCATGGAGATTTTCAAGACGAACAGTCATGGGACCAACAGTGATGCCCAACTCTTCGAAGCGTGACAGGAGGTAGAAGAGATGGTGGGGCGTCAAAGCTAGCTTGGCAGATTTGACATTGTGGGAAGTGAAGTTGAGAGCGCCCAGGGAGAGGGCGGCAGCTAGAGAACTTGTCGAGGATGAAGTAGACGGCCGTTCGGGGAGAGAAGTGGATGGTGTTGAGAGGGTGGCGGAGCCGGTGCTCTGCGATGATTTATGACGAACTTGGCGACGCTGAAACTGAAGTGCGTTGGCGAGGGCCTTCTCATGCGTTCGCACAAAGCCAGCAAGTTGCTAGAAACGACCGAATGTCAGCGGATGCCACGAAATTGCCTTTTGAGCACTGTAGAGGAACGGGATCCAAACCTTTATGAATAGCTCTCCGTCTTCTGAGTCCATAATTATCGACCGATGCACATTGAAGTTTAGAATAGTTGAGCAATATGTCTAGGTTCGAGTTGGAAGGTAAGAATCAACGCTTCCAGGACTTTCTCGGGCTTATCAAAGGAGCGAAACAGGAAGCCTGTAGATTGCTCGAGTTAGCTGTCAGTCTTATAGTAGGCCAAAACAGAATAGATGCAGACGAGTCATATCAGAAAAAGAAAAGATTTCAGAACAAGAGGACAATCCGGGGCAGCCCTTTCCGAACAGTAGTAGAATGTTAATGAGTAGACGCAAAACACCACATGAACTCTGAGCAAAGAGATAACTGTTGTGAACACCTTGTAAAATAGTCACAAAACCATGTGCTCCCAACTGTCACTCCTTGTATTGGTCGAGTGGTATCCGAGTCTGTGGTCACACGCACTCGAGGTTCTTGAGGCAGAAAGTCACAAAGCACAGGCGATATATGGCGGCCAGAACAAGATGGTTGTTTGGCTGGAAATACAAGTAAAGTTGGATAATGTCATCAGAGCAACATGAAAAGCGCAGTGAATCGAAAAGAAAAGCAGACAACACGCAGGAGGGCGAAACGGTGACAAGACGTGAAGATAGAGGAGCAGGCAGACCGAGGCGTAGGAGGAGAGTGAAGCGGGCGTAATGTGCAAGGCGTATCGTCGTGGTTATGGCGAACGAAGAAAACCATTCACTGCCCATCACGGCTCGTCCTGTTCTCGCCAATACCGCAGTGTTTCAAAGCGACCGAGAAAAAAAAGGAGAAAAACAGAGGGAAAGCAAGGCTTTGTTATTTTGTCAAGGTAAAAAGAAACCAGAGCAAGGCGATAAAAAAAAATCCAACGGCAGCTGAAGCAGCAGCACTCACCTCAAGACAATAACAGCAGCAACCAAATATTCTGAATCGAAGACCGACCGATAAGAGAGTAGTGAGCCCAAAGGAACGTCGTGAGTCCGGGGAGTCCTTTAGGGAGTCGTCAACAACAGCCGCGCACCAGGAATCCTCCGTGGCTTATCGTCGCCGTAGCGAGAAGTATTGAAGTCGGTGGGAGAGATGATGAGATGGAAATCTGAGAGCAGAAGTAGAAGGGAAGGGTCTTGACTGCAGGTGGAGGGGCCTAGAGGGTTCCTATAGTAATCTGATGCCGCCCGCTAGGTAGGTAGAAGTGGATGGGCACGGGAGAAAATGGACCGGGGTCAGCTCTTTCCTCTTTACTGGGGACTTTTTTCTTCCTCATCTGCACTACACTGCTGCCTCGACAAGATCAATCACCACCAAAAATCTACCAGAGCACTGACCATAACCGACCAAGACACCGACGAGACACCCTCGCACACTTCCCTCGCACCCCAGTATAATCTTGCACCCCTTCTTCGCAGACTAGCGCGGCTCACCGTGGCCCATGAGAGGTGATGCGAGCGGCTGATTGGGGCATAAAGGGGCAGAGGGGCCCAGATTTGGGGGCACCACACACCTCCACACCTGTCCCATGGACTTATCTTCGTAAAGTATCTGGTACTTCGTACCCGCAGAGATGAGCAGTGACCATCTCTCGAGTTGTGAGGTGCCCTTCAGGGAGTTATCTGGGTTTTTCATCCTTGAACGAGAGACCCTTTGCCGCCATGGATCCGCCAAAAATGAGGGTCTCGTCTCTGAAGCATCCTGGTTAAGAGGATGTTATACTGGACAAGGGCTCCCTCGACGACCATACTCCGACCACAATTCATTTCCGGTATGGCCCAGTAATGTTCGCCATCGACCTACAGATTGTTTACTCAATAAAATATCCAACTCGACTGTATCAGCATTCTTTTCTTACACGGTCTATATATGACTGTTGATTTCTTACACATCCTTTATAGGTAATCACGCAACAACTTTTACTACGGCTGGTGGTAGTCGAAACCCAGATCGAAAAAAAAGGAAGAAGAAAAAAGATAGCCCAAACTTCAAGGATGCAGAGGCAAGGGTGGAAGCAAAGCCTGAGAACTGCCTCGACTGATGTGCGTTACAGTTGCAATGGGTCTTATCATTCTGCCTATAGAACCACGAGAATCAACATTGAAACTACGACACCATGCATCAATGGAGACATCGTCTCTCACCAGAGCCAGGGTTTCCCACTATGTTTCAACTTCATGAACTCTTGTTTTCTCTCCTTTTTCTATTCTGGTTTCCCTGTCATTATCTGCCAAGGCAAAGTTTATTAGAATATGGTCGAAGCAAACAGTTGTACTGTGGGATGAGGAACGACATATACTGATCAAGATGATGGTCGGGCCTCAGAAATAATCGCATTCATATTGGCAGGGCTGGGGAATGAGAGGAGGCCTTTGTCTCATCCAGATTCTTCGAGTGCATTCATCTGTTTGTTTCTCTCCGCCTGCGACAACTCGTCTTGTGCGCGGTGGATGAGACAACTGTCAGAGCAAAATGCAGGACCCAGCACTTCGGCCATACCCAAAGCAGCTGCGACAATCTTCTACATGTTCTATCATGGAGATCGTCGACGATGCTGAACACTTCTCTATGGAGATCTTCCACTTCCTGCTGTTTAACGGAGAAAGAATGTGTCACGATAACTTGAAGCGAGTCAATGACTTACCACCACACCCATCCAAGGATGTAGAGTAACACCGCCGAGCAATCAAAAAATGAGCGGAGTCGTCAAGACTGAATGAACCATGCTCAAGCCTATGGCATAGTGGGGGTTCTTCTTGGCGCTTGGCTTGTATAGACAAAGTCCAGATGCACAACAATGAGCGAGTAGCAGGCAGGGATGCGAGTGCTGCAGCTGAGATTGGTGATGGACGTTTTGCTTGAGATAGCCATTTCCGCTAGGTACATGGCGCTTGTCTCTTAGGGGCTGTTAAGTGGTCTCAAGTTCGGACCTCGTCCGCTATGTTCCAGGGCCGACACCTTCATTTCCAGATTGATCGGTCAGCTCACGATGGCTTCTGTCAAGGTCGAGACAACGTCAACTCCAGTCCGTGATAGAACGAGGACGTGCTGCTCCAAAAGCCCAGTATATGGAGACCGTGAGCATCTGCGCACGCGCTTCAGCCACCGCCAATGACCCCGTGTCCTCCATGCCCATGTCATGATCAAGGAAGACAAGTTAATTGGGATAGTTCAGAGACAGGGGCTAGTCTCCCGTCATTCTTGTTGTTTGTTTACCTTTGGTGAACCGGAGACGCCGTCCTCGTCAACCGGGACACAGATATGGCGGCCTTGACGGGGTCAAATTTACAGCAACCCTAACGATTTAGGAAGTTTGAGGTCGAAGACTTCAACGGTTTGGCCTACCGGTTATTGTTGTGCAACAACACACAAGTTGGAGGAAGTTATGAATCTCCCCGAAGTACTGTTGGTCGCTATCATTATCAGCGACCACTGTCGTTTAGCACACGTTGTCTCTGTGACACATACAATTATCCCGATGACAAGACAACGAGCGATGCTAGTCTCATGACATTCTTTTCCTCAATTCAACATCATTTTCCCTTCTCCTAAAGTTATTATTTGAGTACAAGGGAAATCGCATGATGATCCATGATAACCACGAGTCAACTGTCTACTCGACGAGCTGATCTAGTCTAAGCTTTCACGCTGTTATGTCTATCAATCCCCCATCTGTGTCACACGCCGTCTGTGGAGAAGTGGCATATGCTCCAACGAGCATACAACCCACACCAACTTTTTGGAGTTTTGAATCAACCATCCCATCCGCTACAGCACATCTGATTGCTTCATCTGATCTGATCATTCCAGCAACATCAACAAGACACTGCCGATGCCACCATCTTCCGCCTTGAACGCGACCGTCACCATTACGACCGCACTCAGAAACAGATTCCCATAGATGTAGCCCGCACGTTGTCAAGATTGCCATAGTGCCCCTCACCTGCCATCCAAGACATTCTATCACGCAACACAATGTACTGATGTCATGAGATCAAAGGCTCAGGATTAATACGCTCTCGCTCGCCCGACTCATTCCTCTCACCAGGAGGGCACGCTTATGCTCTTTTCCCCACGATAATGATGGGTATTGGTCCGACTCTCGCGCCAACTCTTTTTAACCAAAGAACCAACCCTATATCATCATGCTGGAATCAATGATTACTTTACCACATGCAGGTTACATATTTGCATGTACAAAACACTGCTTCTTTTTTTTTTGCATTCTCGGCAATGCCCCTTCGCGTTGCACTTTCTGCGAAACACCCTTTGTTGCCAAGTCGCTTTCGTTCTGATCCGCTCTGGGCGCGCACCCAAGGGCCAGTTATGTCATACCTCCACCAAGCCAGCACGACCGTGTGGTTTGATTGGAAGGACGGCATGTCATCTTGCTGCTGATGGTATCAAGGGACCCCCTGTCCCCTGGCTATGGTTCCATGCATGAGTCGAAGTATGGAGTACATGTCTTTTCAACGCCATACATTTATTTTTACAGGCCTTCCTTCTCACTACCCTGGATCATCCAGTGGGGTACTGGCTGAATCGTCCGAGTCTCCTGATAGAATGTCTGTTATTTCTCATCCATCGATACTGGAGAAGAAAGAAATCCTCCAACTCGTTAAAGCTCGGCCGCGATCTTCACCAGATTCGTCGCTTGTCGTCGCGCTTTCGAGAATTAACCGCTGCCAAGACACCATTGATGTTGTCTGTCGTCACAGTCATACGCAATCATGGCAATCTTCAAACCGGTGTCCTTTGCTATTCATAAGAACACGCGATAGCCGTGTTTTTGAAAAAGACTTCTTTGTGCTTCGAACAATATCCTCTCTCGGTTGCATCTGACCGGCATGCAGCATGGCAGCAGGGCTGCCTGTTGGTCTCCTCTATCACCCCAATTGTCCAGCCGTGCCGCATCCACGGGCCCGGGAGGTGCAAACGCATACTGACAATGTTGTTGGCTCCCACTGCCACTACTCCGCAGAAATAAACACAACACGTACTTGATACGTATTGAATGTTTTACAGAAAATGAGATGCCTCTTCAGACCCATACACTGATAATACGACAGTAGTATATCTCCCCACTGATGCTACGCTAGACAATCTCGCTTTTGACATCCCTGATCATCGGTCGTATTTTTTTTTTTATCAACTATGATATGCATTCTTTCCTGGATCCTGCTGCCAGAGGCCTTGCAAATATAAGGATAACAGACATGCTTTGATTGCAGGATCTTGGGTAAGACACATTTGTCCAGGTAGCGCGAATATTTTTGAGCAGATGAGAAGGTTGCTTGCCAGGATGTCGAGTGTGTACGACAGAATCAAAGGGTCTAGACCTCTGGGACGGTACCAACATCAGACCCTGTCGGAAGTGGTTGTGGTCACTGACCACTTCAGACAATTTCCTTGCGAACTACTGCATGGCCGTCATTCACAGCTCAGGCCATGCTCGCCTATCTTGCATGCGCTGCCATCAACCATGCGATTACAGTCATTCGGGGAACTGGCAGTAAAGTCCAGAAAATAGCATCCTCCTTCTCACGAACGACTCTTCAAGTACCGAATGGTTCCACAGGGCTCTACAGAAGGGGAAGAAAATCATCCGATAAGACACAGCTTGCCTTGAGCGTTCCAGAGAGGACTGATGGGACCATGTTTTGACACGCTGGTCATGGTATATTGCTTGCTGGCAGTCCAATTGAGCCTGTGATCTTCCACAGCTGAACGACGATTTAAAATTCCAAAATGATTGCAGTCGGTGCTCGGTTGAAGGACCAACCGTCACCAACACAAGACAGACTTGATCAAAGACTCCATGCAATCAACTTACTGTACTTGTGTTCAAATGATCTGTTGATAGCTGCATCAGAGAATAACTGTACTCCACTGTAGTCTGCGCTACGGATCAAGTGGATCTCGTTGGTGTATTCTCGAAGGGGGTGAACAAAGAAGCCACCATCAAATAAGTTCCCGAGCTTGCGATTCCGTCAGCTCCTGAGGTAGACCAGCTTGGGGTCTCTGGCTAAATAAATATCATACATAGCATGCTGTATATGTGTGGGAGCTGCATGAGATCGGACCTTCATCCCGGCTAGCAAATATCGTGAGCCCGGGCAGACGGGATGAGGACCAAGTCTGTCGTCTCCGACTGAATGATAAAATGAGAAATTAGATGCATTTCCCCCGCAAGTGCTCCTCAGCTTCTGGCATGGGAGAGAATGGATAAGTCAAAAGGGGGTTAAGATGGGGGACGAGACGCGATGTTCAACAGGCAGCCAATAAATCCAAGACTCTGGCTGCTTTTGATTGACACAGTCATGGCGATTGAGTGGCCTGTTAATCGATATTTTTTCTTCCTTCTGGCTAAACTCGGCGCCATTGGCGGTTATCTTGGTAAAATGAAGATGCGACAAGAAGAATGGACCAACCACATCACCCAGATGCATCTTTAACCATCTCTGATCGCTACCGTGAGGCACATGACGCATGGGAACACACATTCCTCACACCTTCCACGACAGGAAGTGGCAGCTCATTGAAAATTGTTTGCAGTTTGCTGCGGCGATTCGCTCGAACATTCTCTCACCGCTGATTGAAGTCGCCCCCGCCTCATTCACCCTTTCCGCCCTGATGTTTCGATGGTCAGAGGACTTTCAATTATATGGCTCAGAATCAAGGGCCATAATTTAATTTCTGGTGAGACGAAAGGGAAATCATGGAATGTCACAGACTCAAAGCCCCGTTGGTAACATGTTTCATCATGGCGTTAGTGTATGATACGATGTAAGTTGGGGACACTGCTCATGATTCATGAAAAAGAGGGAGCGGACAAAGCTCGACTGCTAAGATTGACATGGCGATCAAGGGTCCCTCAGGAAAATTATAGCAAATGCTACAGTACCTTCCTGCGCATCTGCCCCTCCAACACGAATCCGTAACCCCTCGATCTGGTGGGGGATTGTGCAATCTGGTTGGTCGACATACCACCACCTCTTTTTGCTGTTTGCTGCTCCAAGAGGCTGGTACATGTAAGTAGGTATATATTGGTTCGAGTTCAACTCGACATCACCGGCTGCAAGATAAGGACAAGACGCATCCCTAATGAGCTCGGGTGTTATTTCTACAATCGTTGCGCTCAATCCTCCCAGGACACGAGGCAGTTCTCAATGGAACAAGATGGCGATTGTACAAAATCCAGAGGTTTCCTACCACTGTAACAGCAGTATGGAATCGACCGTCAACAAGCGTGACAAGTGAGCAGATATCAGACCCAGATGGTCCAAGCCCACAATCTCAACAACTCCACCAATGCGGCTATCTGCAAGAGGCATTGGACCCTAGTCAAGGAGGCTGGGTTCTGAGTCGACTGGCCCCTGTGCACATCACAGCCGTACAGCAAGGTACATCAGTCTACTCTACTTCCAACATGGTCAACATGTCCAACATAGCAAATACCGCAGCACTGTTTCACCAGCCAGCAGTTTTGTTGACGAGCGAATGGCTCGATTCTGTTGTATTATTACGCCCCCTCTTTGAGGGATCTAGTGAATTTGTCATGTGCTCACGCGCAACAAAAGGGTCTGCCACGGCGTGCATACCAATCGACTCATGGACGGTCGAGTTCCGCAAAGAGATTGTAGGGTAATCTCTGTCGATGTGTCTCTGGATGAGACAGAAGGATCAGTTCGCCAAAGCTGGAGCTTGGCGAGGACACCGACTTGAAGGTTGAAATGATGTGCTAGACTGACTAGTAGGCGGTTACTTTCTTTGAGAATAGTACCTTAGGGTCCGATATTGATTGGCCTAGCTGCAACATCCCGAAGTCACCTCTACATTCAAGGCAATTGACCGGAGCATGGAAATAAAGAACAGCACCGGAATTGTCAGCATCGTGGTTCTCAACGGACCCGTATCAGGTTAACTTGTCCATACTGGACCAGGAGAAGGTTAAACCGCCTCAATCAACGGCATTACTTAGCGTCAGCTCAACCCGCGCCTCCTGTCAAACTCGGACTTTGCATACAGACCGGCGGAAGGATGAAGTTCCGTGAGTTTTGATGGCTGGAGATTTGTTGCTGGAATAGAAGGGAAAGAAGAACTTCCAAGGCATGGCTTACGCCTAAACGCTCAAACGGAAGTGTCCACAGCGCTAACTCGGCGGAGACCGCGATGCTTCACCTGGGGGTGGAACATATTTTTTTCCTCTTTAGAAGTCGAGCTGAAGGATGAAGCTCACCGCAACCATACATATCCAGCCATATCCTTTCCATTTTTACTGGCCCCACTAGCTGATGACGTCAATGGGAAACGGGCGGTTGGCTTATTGACAGGATGGTCATTGCGCGGGAGTTGACTAACACTAACTGGCGAATGGAGGATGTGTTTTTTCCCCTCCTCTTCTCGATTCGGGATCATGGATGCTGCCAATACCATCCAAAAAGATCAAGTTTCGATTTCTCCATCTGGCTTTTGGGGTTTATACCCCTCCATGAGCCCTTGAACCCTGACTAACAAGAGACGATACCGGTACATTACAACACAATGCACATTACATACACAACAGGGATGGATGGACCAGGAGAGATGAGATGGACGGGCTAACCCAATCGCTCAATTTCCCTATGCCTAAGAGTTGGGACATTCGAGATGGTCAATAAGTGTCCTGCAGATTGAGATTGCCGTGGGTTACTGTTCTTTGAAAGTACCGAAGAACCATGATGAGATGGCATGACATATGACACAACCTCTGATGATTCCCATCTGCTCCTCCATTAACATGACATTGTCAGAGCCACTTTTTCTCTTCAACCAAAGCCACAAGCCAGGTTGGTTACTTGCATGCATAAAGGAGAAGAAGAAGCAAATACAAAACAAAACAAAAAAAAAAGGAAGAAAGAAAAGAGGGACTTTGGGTTTGTGGATATATCTGTGGACCCTGACATTGTCTCTACCTTTGTCGACTAACATAAGTGGTCTGTGTCTTGACCTGTCACAGGGATAGCCTCGTTTTAAATCAAGTGCCGGAGAATCAAATCGTGAGGCTGACTGACCGCCACCATCAGACGGGACGATCTGCTTTTCTTTCTTTGGTTTGGATTGGCTTTTCGAGGGGTAAATTGGGCCAAATGAACTCCCCCAAAAGAGAATTTTCTTCTTCTCCCCCCTACGATGACGACGATGAAGTCGCTAAAAATACGATTAATAAACCCCGATCAGGATCAAGATCAAGCATTCAAAGTCCTGACTAGCGTTCTTCCCCACGTCGTGTTCTGGAGATGAGATGAATGAAGTGTCATGCGTATTCTCCTCACCTACAATTCTATCACATTACTGGGATTCTTGTATGAATGGATCTTTTATTGCAACTTCCTTGGTGTTTGGTCTTCAAGTGGTAGGGCTCGACTATACCCGCTTCCCAGCTTTACTTGCATTCATCATGGGTTCAACAGCTACCTATCCTTGGATAGAGCACCAACTAATCGCAGTATCATGACTTCTAGCGCATGCGGTTTCAGTTCGGACTAGAGTGAAAAGAACATAATCATCTAACAGTAAGAGCAAACAATGCTCCTATCAGGTGATCATAGTACATGACCGGAGTTGAGATCCATCGAAACACCACCACTCGCACGAGAGGCGTTCAAGAATCGAACGTCGGCGCCGGTAGTCATTAACAAGGAGTTTCTTTCGTACTAGCATGAATAAGAAACAATTACCAACATCCAATACCCTTCCCATCAACTGACTCTTTCTCACAAGATGACCAAATGCTGACCAAATACTCTTTGTCCAAGTCATTTTCACTTGCAGATTCTCTCTCTCTCCGCCCCCAGTGGAGGAGGTCACGAGCAGTGATGGAGACTTTCCAGTGGAGAAGAACCTATTTCCAAGTATTTTCTCCCACTGCAAGTTTCTCAATTTCCTCATGCACGCAAGAGGAGATTCAATTTATTCCATTTGTCTGTGTTTCTCTGGACCAAAGGTATCGTATACTTTGAAGAACGTAGGATTCTTTTACTCGTGCTCAGTTTCCACACACACGCCCCCCTGTTCTTCTTTTGCCAACACCTGTGGAGAAGTATACCAAGTGCTGAACATGACGGCAGGATTTTGAACAAAGATCATACGTGATATGTTCATCTGCGTATTGCACGCAGTTGTGAAGCATGATCGAGATATCTTCGCCTCACAAATTCTAAGCGGTGTGTGTTATACAGTGAGAGATTTTTTTCCGTTTCTTCGTGTCTGTGGACAAGTTGCCTTGAAAATGGGTTGGTTTGCTATGTATTCATGTCGTATGAAATATCACAAACTACTAACTCTTGTCTTTGCATGTCCACGAAAAATATGGCCTCATTCTGTCACGAGGGGTACAAGGAAATTTCTCTCTTTCTCTTTCCCTCTGTCATCTTCTCTTTCTTTCTCTCTCTGTGCACATGTTCAACTTTGACCATGTTTTGAGCGTGTTGGACTACCAAGTAACCATGCTACAATCACGATACCATGTCTATTCCGACAATCGCGATGTCTTTTCCATTTGGATGGCAGCGTAGAGCTCCCGTGAGCGATGTGTTTGCGAGTTGAACAGGGAGACCGAGATCGAGATCTAGTCGTATATTGATACATTCGTTTTACTTTGACAATAAGTGTACAGAGTGAACCGTTCAAGCCGGCTCGGGGGATATCGCTCCTTCGTCGTAACGTTGCATCTTCCTTCCTTCTGCCCTTCCCGCTCTATCGTACATACACACTCATCTTGTCCTCACGAGTTCTCGGCCGATACACGTACTTGGCTGCTAGCCACGTGTATGTCTCGGTAAACAGAGAAACCTGGCACGTCGTTCATGGCTTCACCTCGACTAGCTTCTCAAGTGTTCGGAAGCCATCATGCGCAAAGCCTTTTGTCACATCGACCTTGTACTCTTTTCCATCGACCCGGATAGTGCCGAAACCCATGTCTGTCCACGCCGACTTGACTCCGTTGAACATTGCGGCGAATGCGCGACCCATTCGTCGGAATGGCATAGTGAAGAGGTGTTCCATGTCGAATTTCCGCTGTGCCACACGCTTAACTTCGGCTGCGCGCTCGAGTTCGATACGTTTCAGTTCGGGGACATATTCCTCGGGAAGTGAGAATCGAGACTTGAGAGAGACCTTGTCGAGGGGTACCGTGCGGACCTTGGGCTTGAGGAATGGGATCATGCTCTTGACCGTGACTTCCATGTGCAACGGCGTTGGACCAACACTGGCAGGGCTTCCGGCTGCGGCGGCGAGCTTCGTTGCTTGGCCTGGGAGGACACGAATCGTGCTCACAATGTTGGACGTCCTGGACAAAAGCCAAAGACTCATAGAGACGAGAAGCACGTAGGAAGCACCAAACACTAGGCCAACCCATTGAGGGACACCTTCAGGTTGAGTCATGGCCGTGGGAGCCGTAAAGAGAGACCAGGTAAGGATAGTGACACCACTTGTCCAGCACCCAAAGTAGAACCAGAAATGCGAGGGGCCTTCATAGAGAATCGTTGGTGTGGGTTTCGAAGCAAGACTTTTGATAAAGGCATATCGACTCGGGGCGACTCGTGTCTTGGTAGCAGTCGGTGTAGACTTGGTGATAGGTTCGGCAAGACGACGTAGTGAGGATGTGAAGAGACGAGATTGGAGAAGAGAGACGGAGGAGGGTTTGACGGCACGAGGGGAGAAGAGAGGTCGTAGACCGGGGAGGCAGAAGCCTCTTGCGAGAGAGGCCATCTGGAGGATTGAAAGCTGATTAAACAAGGGCGAATAGATGAGAGCAAGAGAAATGTTCCAATGTTTAAAGTGACATAATTGAGTATGACTAATCGAACATCCAATTGTTGAATGTTATAGTCGTTAAAAATGAAGCTATTCAAAGAAAAATACACCCACCATGAAAAACCCACCTAATGGTACGATTGGCTGGCCGGGTTTAACATAGAAATGTGTCAAGGGTAGGGTGCTGTAAAGTGCACGGACCCATCTCTTACAGTGGGATGAAATAGGCGTCGGCAGCCCGGCGAAAAGTAGTCCGAAAAGTTTGTATCTTTTTCCTCCAAGGTGAGATATTATTTCATGGTGTTGAGGCAGAGACTCTCAACAGAGGATACGGACGAGTGTTCCATGTTGTGAATGGAATACAACAGCAATGACCGGAAAATTCACATAGCATGCTAGACTTGGATTTAGAAACAATATAGTATGAAAGAGAATAAAAAGAAGAAGGTTATTTTTCTATATAATTTAACCATCTTCCTTCTATTCCTCAACTAAAAAATGGACAACCTGGTCCGTGCGCATCCACTTTCAACGCCTACAATCCCAACAGCTTCAACCTACGAGCTCCCCTTCCAAATCCCTCGTTGGCTCCAGAAAAAAAAACCTCCCTCCTCCGCCCCTAGGATACGGGATAGCGAATTGTACTTTCGCCATTCCTTGTACTCTTTGTCAATTGCCAATTTTTCCCTCCTCTCTCTAAGTAATGGCTTCTCTTGCGGCTGCGTGCAGAGTTTCTGCCCGCGTTGCTTCTAGTCGGCTCGTTGTTCGTGGTACGTTTTTCCCTCTAATCCCACTTTCTCGGACCCTATTGTCGCGCAATCCCGATATCTTCGTTTCTTCAGTCATGTCTACGTCTACAACGCCAATTATACTTCCCGTCTAATCATCAACTATAGGCTTCACCACCTCGACACGATGCCTCGCCGCACAGAACTTCACCATGCCCGCCCTGTCGCCGACCATGACGGAGGGAACCATCGCTAGCTGGAAGGTCAAGGAGGGCGACTCCTTCAGCGCCGGTGACGTCCTGCTCGAGATCGAGACCGACAAGGCCACCATGGATGTCGAGGCTCAGGATGATGGTGTTATGGTCAAGATCTTCGCCGGAGATGCTAGCAAGGCCGTTCCTGTTGGCTCCCGTATCGCTGTCATTGGCGAACCTGGCGACGACCCCAGCACCCTCGAGATCCCCGAGGACGCAAAGCCTCAGAAGCAGGAACCCAAGCAGGAGTCCAAGAGCGCCCCCCAGGAGAGCGCCGATGCCACCGCACCCAGCTCCTCCAAGCCCCTCGGAAACAAGACCTCAGCCACATCGACCGATAACGGAGTCCACGAGCACAAGTATCCTCTCCTGCCCTCAGTACAGCACCTCGTCAACGCAAAGGGCCTCAGCAAGGACGACGTGAGCAAGATCAAGGGAACTGGTCCCCACGGTCGATTGACGAAGGGTGATGTGTTGGCCTACCTTGGTGCTATCAACGCCGACTCACCCGCCGCCAACGAGTCCAACTTCAACGCTCTCGCCCACCTCGACCTGAGCAACATCAAGGTCGCTGAGAAGAAGGCCCCCAAGGAAGCTCCCAAGGAGGCCCCTGCTCCCAAGGCTCCCGTCGTCGAGAACCTCGAGCTATCCATTCCTGTCTCTCTCGCCAAGGTCATCGAGGTCCAAAACCGCATCCAGGACACCCTCGGCGTCTTCCTCCCCATCTCCACCTTTGTTGGTCGTGCCGCCGAGGTCGCCAACGACGATCTCCCCCCCTCCAAGCGAGCCCCTACCGCCGATGAGCTATTCGACCAGGTCCTTGGTCTCGACAAGATCAAGGCCTTCAAGGGCACCCGTGGTGTCTACCTGCCGCAGATCTCCGCCCTTGCACCCGCCTCCTTCACCCCTCAACCCGCTGCCCGCAAGCAGTCCGACATCATCGACTTCCTCTCCGCCCCCAAGAAGAAGTCTGCCGCCAAGCCTGCCGCTATCCGTACCGTCCCCGGCTTGTCAAGCGGCGCCAACCTGTTTACCCTAGTGGTCCCCAAGGAGGAGGAGCAGAGGGCACAGGCTTTCCTGGAGCGATGCAAGGTGATCTTGGAGGAGGAGCCAGGACGATTGGTGCTGTAGACCCACCAAATTCCTTGATTCCCTGTAATATATCATTTTCACTATAGACAGTTGGCTAGTAATTGCGCCTTTGAGCACTTTCTCATGATGCTTTATGGTTATTGTTATTATTAAGAACCCCTACCATTCAGCTCCCCCGTCATTGATAATCAGGTCTGATGACCCGAATACTCCAGAAAAGCTCATTTAATACACATGGCATATCACACAATGTTTTCCTCCAACACCGCCACGTCCCTGAACAATCGACCAATACTTACCTAGTCACGAGTCGGTCACCCTTATTTCACCCCAAGACCGCCGACTTAGAGGCTCGGAATGAGAGAGCTCCGTGTACAGATCATATAACATTGCAGCAAATCAAGACGGACCTTCTCAGCAAGCTTATATCTAACCAACAATGCAAAACATCGCAGATGATTCAAGTTTTGGTTCTTCACGTCAAAAGTACAGCACTATGAACTGCAAGGGGGCGATTCAACAATGGGCACGGAGATACCTCTTCACACATCTGTAGGGCTTAGCATCGTTCACCTACCATTGCATTGCCGGAAGTTGGAACATGTTGGTTTGGGCAAAATGGACACACAAGGGCGGCTGAGTCGATATCTTGAACGGACAATAGAAGCCACTAGCTGATCATTCCAGCATGATCAGTGTTCAAAGACCTGCCAAGACCAAGCACTTGCTTCCGGGTATTGTGAATAGATACATGCTACTCAACGTGTGATCTCCACACCCTACCTAGTACGTGGCAAATTGTATGCTGCAGAGGCTCATGGCTTTGCATGGCCAGCTGGCCTGGTTTCTCGGATCATTTCATCTCGATTGTCTCACCTATAGCTCAGTCCTAGACCAAAAGACTCATCACCGCCTGGCAATTATGCGGAGAAAACTGCAGCCTCAGAATGCGCTCTCGAATCTTTACCTTTTCTGGACTGTGTTGTAGATTGTACCGCTATGTAGTTGAAAGATCGCATCAAAGGATTCGAATGTCCGAAGGCTCGCAGATGCCCTTTGCTTCCGCGCTAGACGTCAAAGAGCATGGTTGATCAAACGAGAGACAAGGCCAAAGTCGGCAGCCGCTAGAGCTGTAAACGTTTATCCAAGACCTCGTTGTGATATGCAGTAACGGGATGGGCCGGAGTCCGTGAGTTTTCATATATCGAGGGCAAACAACTTGACGAAACCTATGACATACCATCTGATCCCTTGTTGTAATGCACAATAGCTTGCATAAGGTCAAAAGAGATTAACAAAACTAGGAGGAGAGAGTTGCCGGCGCAGAAATAATAACAGAAGCCGAGTTTAGCGGTACTGTCTCATCCAATGAATACTGTGCCGACATTTTATCTTATGACACGCTTGTGTTAATGTGCGAGTTAGGTAGCAACAGAGAACCAGGGTTCAGCTCGAGTTGCATAATACCATGCACATAGACCTGGTGGAGCTTATTTGCTAATGAGAATGCAACACAAACGTCTTCCTACTTATCCTGCTCAACACGTCAGTGAACGGGTCGCATCTCCTTGTTGACTGATAGTGCAGTTCAGTATGAATACTTATGATTCACAGCGGTGAAGTGCTGCTAATTTTGCAGCCTGCAATGCTGAACTGCATATCAAAATTCAATGAACTGCTGCGAGAATGGGACTGTTGCACTCGCTGGCTGGCAGATGACGATGACCATACTTTGCCAGTTTAATCCTTCGAGAAACACTCAAAATACAGGTCGATGAGCAAAACAGCGGGGAGTGTGTAACTGACTACCTGGAGTGATCATGAATGAGAACTTCTGAGGAAAGCAGTTAAAAAGAAACGGATGCCTCACCTTGAGCGATCAAAAGGTTGAGAGTTGGAGATCCACATGTCTCTAATAGACAAGCATCCAAATGTCACTTGCAGTAGCAAGGGCCAATAACAAGTCAAACATTGGGTACCGCTTGCAGATTCATGCTGGATAAGCTCAGATTGTTGGAAAAATCATGGCTAAACCGATATGGGTGAGACAATGGCGTCTTGCAGGAGTTGTGGAAGAGCGGGAGAGTTGTGTAACAGGGTCCAGAGACCCGGTCAATGGTTAAGATTTGAATAGCTCAAAGATGTTGGTAAACTGAGTACGCCACCTATTGAAGAAGCAAATGTGTGGGAGACTGCTTTGTCTGCCTTGAAATCAAATCGAGTTGCAGGTTTGCTTGGCTGGAGTGACGCAGCGAGTGGGAGTTGATGTCTCACATGAACTCACTTGCAAACATCCACGTCCGGCGGAAATATTTGCGATATTTGGCTAGCGCAGCTATTCAAACACTTGGCTCAATATTGCGGTGTGGTAATGTATCGAGATAGGGCGACGATTTGGAAGTTTGGAATGGCCGGACGTTGGATAGTGTGGCACGAGGTTGATATAACGTTATCTCGGTGTAGTCAAGTCCAGATGTGAAGATTAATGGGATGAAAACTGTGGGTTGCACAGATAGATCATAGGTGAGATAATGTTGTACAATGGAGATTGTATTCTTTGTAGAAACCTAATGGATGCTTGGTTATCACGTGGCATACTTCAGATGAAACTGGGCATGCATCGACCAATATCAGACTGAGCTTCCTTCCTTTTATAAGATCGAGATGCATTCGCCCGGAAGGTAGGAGTTGCCGTTAGTTTGAAAAAAGCAACAACGATGGCGCTTGGGAACGCACCCTTATGGAAACTTCCGCCAGCGTCGCTGCAGGCAACTACTCATGTTTCCATGTTGTCTCCCTCCTCGCCCTCTTGCCCTCCCACCTCCTTATCCCTCTTTTTGTCTCGAATCCTCCTCATTGGCACCTCAATACCAATGCATCTTCCGCCATGTTAACTCCTCTCTTCTCTCTTCTCTTCCATATCTGCCGTCAATCTAAAACATGCAGGGTATGCGATCCTTATCACGATCACCAATAGCAACCTCTAGGGTTCAACATGACCAGATCTTGCTGAAATGTCTCAACCAACAGGTCGATCTCTACCTATTGAAACATATTGTTGACATAAATACGAATTCTCGAAAACTCGGCAACATGCTATACTGCTTCAACCCCATTCCAGCGCGGCGTTCCCGACTCTGTCGAGAACATGCTCCAAGCCATTGTTCATGTACAAACATCAACAGTCAGCACGAATACAACGCCCAGGAGAACTGGGACACACGCCCTCACATAGCTATCCCTGCCCAAGAAAATCAAAAGAACACTTGTATAGGATTTACAGTTCTTGCAAGTATAGCTTGTTGGTTTGTATCATGGACCCAACACTTTGCAAGTAATCTCCAGAACACACCAGAGACCGCCATAAATGTTTGCGTTATGCTGCATTGCGCCACGCAACCCTTTCCCAAAAGCCGGGACGACTTTGATTCAATGATATAGCAGATGCTGGTTTGTATAAGCGAATACAAGCCATGCGCTGTCATGGCTTCTCCTGGCAGCAACTTATATATTGCCTTTAGATCTGATCAAGTCGTAACTAACGAGCTGCCATCTTCCAACATCTTCACTCTCCTCCAAGGCTTC
Organism: Fusarium penzigii; assembly: GCA_013623535.1. Taxonomy (NCBI): domain Eukaryota; kingdom Fungi; phylum Ascomycota; class Sordariomycetes; order Hypocreales; family Nectriaceae; genus Fusarium; species Fusarium penzigii. The sequence goes on from JABFFC010000075.1 coordinate 46,288, forward strand.
AAAGGCTCTGCCAGAACAGCCCCCTTTCCAAATTCTCTCCTCACAGGCTCGCAAACTCTCCCAATATTAGGTGCTGGACGCATCTCTGCCACCCTCGTCACAGTTCTTCGGTTCTCCCTTTGTGTGAAGCTCAAGTTATTGACACACGCTTCCTAAAAAAAAATTAAAAAAATCCCTGACTATCCTGTGTTCAATTGGCGATTACCAAGCGACTGAGTTTCGGTTGATATATACTTCTACACTATCTCGCATCGGAGATTTCTACACATCCATCAGACTTGCCCTTTTGGTACAACTTTGTACAAATATATCATGAGGCGTCTCAGGGTTCGCGACGACAATCGACGAAGAACACAAATAGCATGTGACAACTGCAGAAGACGCAAGCAAAAGGTGAGATCCAGTACCGATATTCTACATATGAGTAGCATCGGAAGGTCTCAGGACCCCCTGCCCCCAGCTGTGATGTATGTCCAGTTCACGATTCCAATCATAGTGTCGATATGTTTCTGGCTCAGCGAGTCTTCAACTTTAGGGCTACCTCGCTCTAAGTTGAAGGCCACCCTGTGTTGACGAGATGCTTGCGAATTGGCTCAGAGACGATTATACTGATACAAATTCTTATAGTGCGACGGAAAGCTTCCCTGTGGCAAATGTCTATTGAGAAGCCACGAGTGTCGATATGGAAGGGATGCACCACCAGAGGTGCAAATTTTCGACACACTATCAACTACTCCACGAGAGAACAGTATTCGGGAAAGCACCGAGCAATCAGACTCCGGTTCAAGATCGTTGGATAGCATGTCCATAGATTCTGATAGTAGCCCGCCTCATCGACCTGCATCAGGGCCCCAAGAGGAGGCAGACGTACCCGGAAAACCTCGGTGGATTCAAGATCCTGCTGGCAGATACTGTAAGTTATATATTTTCCTCGAGTTGCTTTCGATTAGCTAACCTCTGAAGTGTTTATTGGCAAATCGGGCACTTTGAACTATCTACAAGATATTCGATTCATGGTCAGGACTTTAGCCGGGTGTTCTGACTTCACAATGGATGTGGACGACTCCGACACGATAGGGACAGACCACAAGTTCTCGCCCTCTGCGAAAGACGAGCCTACTTTGCCCGATAGACAAGTATACGATGTTCTGAAACAATCGTATATTACCAATGTAAGCCGTTATTGAACCTATTCAGACTTGCCCTAACACGCCCCAGACCCGGGGCTTAGTAGAGCTGGTTGACCAAGACAAGCTTGACCATTTCCTTGACGCATGTTATTCTAAATCCGGCCTAATCCTACGTTCGGAGGGATGCATCTTATACCTTGTCATGGCAATCGGGCTTGTCATGGCCCAACCACCCGAGGACAGTTTGGGCGCCGATGTCATTAATCGTCTTCGGAACCAGCAGCCTGAACTTGGTACATCATTCTTTGGGATTGCGAGATCTTTGATGAACTTTTCATATGGCTCCAACGACGATGATGTTTGGTCCGTCCAGGCACTTGGACTCATGTCGGTCTATTCGCTGGTCATTTCTAAAAGGAACGCTGCCTATATTTATTGTGGTAAGTCAGATACACGACCATGGATAAATCTCTGATATCGACTGTCAAAGGATATGCCATTCGAATCGCTTTCTCCCTTGGTTTCCCTTACATAGAGCACGGTCCAAGCTCGTTTACGGATAGTGAAGCTACTTTGAGGAGAAACGTTTGGAGAAGCTTGTTTGTCCTCGACCAGTTCTTGGCGGCATCTCTTGGGCGACCCGTTGCTATATCCCAAGCTCAGTGCCAGGGCTGCTCGCTTGACGCACCGATGCGACAAACTAGGAGCGACGAGTTCCCAGGAGACCAAGCGGCCAACTCAGGCGGACTTGACGCTGCGGTCGGTGCGGGTCGCATAATCGGGAAAACGCTCCATGAGGTCTACGGCCAAGGGACGGTCTCGACAAAGGTTGCGCAAGACATTGCTGATGACTACAAGAGGTGGACTCAGGAAATTCACCCAGCATTGGATCAGAAGAAACTCCTTGATGGGCACGCTACGCCGGCTCAGACAATAGCTATTCTGCACACGCAACTTCTTGGTTGCTACTCAGTGACTCTATTCACACAGCCATTCCTCTGGTATGTCCTTGTCATGCCATACCAGAATGATGTTCTCGGTTCCGCAGATACGATTTTGGAGAGCAATCCTCAGATCCAGAAACTCTGTCATGGATGCATAATAGTATCGACCAGGACAATCACTCTCATTCAAGCGGCATTTCATTCAAAGTATCTGCCACGTCGCAATCCATTTGTTCTGTAAACACTCCAACATATTTGGCAGAGACGACTTTGATGCTAACGTTTAAAGGGACTTTCTTTTCACCGCAGCGGTAGTTGTGTTGAGCAATGCGTTTGCAGGGCTGTTCGAAAACACCAACTATCAGTCGTCAATCTCCGATGCCGTCAACATCTTGAAGTACTGCGCCGAGACTGACGTGCAGGCGAGACGAATGTTGACAATTATTGAGTCCTTCCGAGCAGTCGTGGCTGGGCGGGCGCAACAGGATGATTCAAGCGAAGGAGCACAAACAACAAACTACTCTCGCAACGCTTCAGTTGGAACTCCAACATCTCAGGGGCGGGAAGCAAGTCGAGCACTAAATGCGAGAATATCCAGGCCACCTCAAGCCAGTCGTCGTGGGTCTGTGGCTGCTATTGCCCCGGTTTCGCAAGCACCAATGAATCCCCGGCTTGGGCCTGTGTGAACGTCCTTGTAAAGCTGAGATGAGATGCTCAAAGACTTGATGACTTTGACGGAAAGATACGTTGAATGTAAAGTTCGCTGTTTGATTTAAATATCTTGAGAATAATGTTAAAACAGTACTCATGACAGTTCAATAACAAGCTTTGCCACGACTTGGTCTCTAGAACTAATAGATGAAGGCACTGTAATGCCTCCCTCTATCAACAGGTAGGGCGCCATTGATCTCTCGAGATTGCCTTCTACATGAACAACGCGCTATGAACCGGCACGTGGCTAACACTTTTCGTTTTCGCTAGCCCAAGATGGAGACATCTATAGCTGTCTTATTAACCGGCGGACACTTGAATGCTTGCGCTCTATTATTTCTGACAGATACAGCTTTTTGACCGCCACCTTTCATATGAACCGATGGCCCATCTCGATATTACGTGTAAAAGAGAATTGATATTGTCAACTGTTTGTTCAGGTAACGTAGCCACATCGTTTAACCCAATCTTTCATTCGTGGTCCTGAGACCATTGTTGCTTTTGATTGTGCAGCGTACATACATAGAGTACATAGCATTCATTATGCTTGTCTCAGGACAAGGGTATGGTTCAGATTTTGACTGAAGAGTCAGCCTGCAGCCCGGCTTGCATGCACACAAGAAAAGGATCAAGAGCGTCGAGCAAGTTGTACAACTCAACTGCCGTTTTCTTGACTGAGTTTGCTGTGTGACAATGTACAAGGGACACATTACATCCGCAGGACGCGGCATATCATCTGTTATCACATGGTTCTCGAGGATACTAGTGACTTTAATCTGAGCTCTTTATTGCAAGGGCAGAATGGCACGCTGACCGCTGCTATGCAGCATCGATACGGGAAAGCCTCACCACGACTTTGGCCCAAACCGCTCCCCCTCAGCTACATGTCTCTGCACGGCAGTACCCTGGACGTCCATGGTCGTTCCCACCACGCTATTCCCCCACCAATTCGGTGGCTCGATCCCTTGCATTGTGAAAGCAAAGAAGATAACCAGCGTTGCCAGCGCCAGACCAAGATCCAGACCCGATGAGGTGAGGAAGTTGAGGCGACTCCACCAGCGGAAGTGTCTCTTCTTGATCCAGAACTGGAAAATGAAGCCCACGATGCCCCACGAGAGATAGTTGAGAGGCGTGGCTGGTGGAATCGACCCTGCCCCTCCAAAGATGAGGGGTGCCATGAGGAATCGTGCTGGGCTTCGGGGGTATTTCTTGGCGACGACGTAGATGATGATGGGGGTTATGGCACCGATTACGAAGAAGGCAAACAAACCTGAGTAGACCTGACCGGGGGAGAACATGCGGGCTGGCCCTAGAAGGCCCCAGATGATAGAAGCTGTTTCCATACGTGTAAGCGTGTTTGCTACACAGGTAGCATGATGTCAAAGCAGACTTACCAGAGAAAAAGACTCGGCCACCAGGGCATGTAAAGTGGTCGACTTGGTGTGGTTCACAGACATTATCAATGTTCTTCAAAGCTAAGTTGAGAACGACGATCTGGATGAAGCAAGAGAAAGTCGTGGCTACAACTTGGGATAAGAACATGGTTCGCGGGGGAATCTTCATGTAATGGCCAAACTTCAGATCAGCAACAAAGTTCAGAGCTTGAGACCTGCGCAAAGTGAGTCAGTTGTCTGCTAATGCAGCGCTAGACACAGTGTCTCTCACATTGTAATGTAACCAAAAGTTTTGAAGCTGGAGACACAGCGGTCAGTTTACTCTCCTTTTCTCCGATGTGAAACAAGACATGGGGTGATATTTCGAGACATACATCATGAGGGCCAAGGGACGTCCAGGCTGGATGTAGCCGTAGATGAACTCGGTTAGCACGTTGAGACCGATCTGTGTGTTTGTGACGGCCTGGATGATGCCGATGGGGAGAGAGAATCCGAAGGAGATGGCAATGGCCAAGAGGAATGACCACCACGTGAGGTTGGTGGGATAGCCGAGAACGGTGTAGAAACCGATTGCGAGCATCTAAGACAGTCAGATGGTATGATTGTGCCAGACAGGAGACACAGCAAGGCTTACAAGGGCGAAGAGGGACATGTACCACCATGTTGGAGCTTCAGGGTACTTTCTCATGAGTTTCATGTGAATATCTGGCTTCTCATTGGTGCTGTTCTTGTATTGATGCCAAATCTGCTTTCCATTGTGGAGATAGGTGTATACAACGAGGGAGGAAATGGCAGCAAAGGATAAGCCATATGACAGGGCAAAGGTTGTGCTTCACGGGTTAGAAGCTTTTATCGTCTAGACTCTAGTGAGTGAGAGACATACCTGATGAATAAAGGAGAGTAATTCTTGTACTCTTCCTCGTTGAGGGTGAATTCAGGGGTAAGAATACGACTGGTGTTGTATGGAGCCCCAGTGTTGTCGTAGGTGCTTGAGTCGCTCATGGGAAGGTACTCTGCATACCAGACTCCGCCGTAGTGGAAGAGAGAGGCCAAGATTATGAAGAATGTCACGACTCCAATGAGGGTGTTTGCAATGGCGTACCTAGACAGGCTTGTTTAGTTCCTGTATTCTACTTATGAATAAATAGGGGTTATGCTTACCAAGGTGGAATGAGAGGTGAGCCGATGTAGCCTGCTATTTGAGTCCAGTCAAAGGTGATGGGCAGGATTGATAGGCCGGTTTGACCGCCGAATAATTGGTTGATAACGGGGTTCTGCGGTGCGAGCCAGGTCACGACAGTAAACATGCTGAGGAACTGAGCAAAGAAGCCAGGAATGAAGTAGTAGACAAAAGCACAGCCTGTCACTATGGTGAACCATCTATAACGATGCATGGCACCTCCAAGAATGGTTGGATCCGGAGCATCGTTCTTCTCGTACATGGCGTTGAGTAGCGTCACGGCCACCAGATTTCCAGGCCAGATCATAGAGGCCGGATACACTTTTCAAGTTAGCAATGAGGATACCTTCAACTTTTATAGTCTCGTACCTAGAAACTTTCGCATCATGCCAGCAATACCGTAGCCAAGGGATTGTGTTGAGATGGTCAACAGCGTCTGGAACACCATGCCAAAGTCCTGCTTGTAGAAAATGACCTGCGCAAGAATAATGTCTGTGGCATACGCAACAGAAAAGGAGACGCTCGCCATGACGACGATGACGGCGTGCTCCTTGATATTAAAGGGACAAGGGTTGAGGCTCCATGTTATGCCAAAAGTCGTAAACTGTTTATCTGGCACGAATCTAGCCCAGCCGTGACCGATAGGCCAGGCGATAATCTGGGCGATTAGGGAGCTGATACTGATGGAGGGCTGGCGTAGTGAGAAGAGAGTGTTCATCGAGGCACCGACAACGACGAGAACCAGGCCGATTGTCCAAGCCCTGACGGTATTGCAGGGCAGATCCTCATCATAGTTATGAACAGCGGCGCGGACTTCAGGATAAGGTGAATTCTCCTCCTCTTCTTCATCATCCTTCACCAGCGCAATTTCCTCCTCCTCGCCTTCGCCCTCACCTCTCCGAGTTTCATACTCTGCGGGTAAGTTTGGGTCTAGGAGGAGTTCATACTCTTCGCCTTGATCATCACCCTGGTCGTTGCGTGTGCCAGTTGAAGTCCATTCGCTCAGACGGTGTTTGAGATTTGTGTCGCTAGGAGAGTCAACCTCAAAAGATGATGCTCGGATACTTGGGCCAGCAATTGCTTGACCTATTGGGCCTGCTGAGGCAGGGGTCTCGTCAATTGGCATTGGAGTTGTGGTGGTGGGTGAGTGAGTGCGAATATGGGCTAGTGGTCATGAACGGCAATGCTGTAAGACTGATTCATGGATTTGAGATGCCACAATGTTAATTGAATGTAGATAAGCTGATCTAGACGTGATAGATTTATGAGATTGTTCGTGAGAGCCGATGCAGAATGAGAGAATATGGGTGTGAGAATGAGTGAAAGTGAGGGTACGCGTCCTTGATAGAGCAACGTGGCCCGGGTCTGATATCGCGACAAGGTTGTCGACAATCCACGGTTGAGTCAAAAGAGACTATACAAGGAATAGAAAATGTTTAAGTGGCCATGAGAGACATAGTCGAGAAATTGAGCCCAATTGACCGGATAGTTAAAAGAAGTGGTCGAGTCCTGTTGCAAGATGAAACGTGTTGGATTCGAGGATTAGATAGACTGAGATCTAGATCTGGCCCGGGGCCTCTTTTGTCATCCCTTTCAAGTCTGTGGCTGTCTATTCAAAGCATTTCAGGGGTTTAATTGCCGACGCTATTAATGACAAAGAACAAAGAGAAAAAATAGCAAATGACTTGAGAGAAAGACCCCAGTGAATCGTCTTCATTTTATGTATTTTATTTCATGATGAAAATAGCCAAATATCAATTCATATTCCTTAGGATTCAATGGCAGAGACGTTGATGTCGTTGCAGGTAGGATTAAGCTACCTAAGTTTATAGGGCAATTGAGGCTCTTGACACACTGATTAGTCAGTAATCGGGGGAACATTCGCCAACTGCAGCCACTATGGATCAAGTCTCTAACACTACCTGCTGAACCAGCTGCGGACCACGCACTAAGTTACAAGGTTCCATACTGTACGTGCTACTAGTACGTACCTACTACTTAGGGATGAATATCTTCTATGACTTGTACCATTACAACTCATCAACTTGACCATCATAACCCCGGCATGGAATCATAATGCGTCGTGTAGTAGTGACTGGCATCGGTGCCATCACCCCGTTAGGAGTTGGTATACGACAGACCTGGAACCGTCTCATCGCTGGTGAATCCGGTATCGTGAGCGTCGCCCATCTCGAACCTCGGGCAAGATGGCAAGAATTGACAAGCACCGTCGCCGGACTTGTCCCCGTTGACGATGGGACCAAAAAGGACGGCATCTGGAGAGCATCGGATTGGGTCAGTGTCTCGGATCAACGACGAATGTCCAAGTTTACTCAGTATGCTATTGCTGCTAGCGACATGGCCCTCGAGGATGCTGGGTGGAAGCCACAGCGTGAAGAGGATCTCGAAGCAACAGGTGTCTGTCTAGGAAGCGGTATTGGTAACCTGGACGAGATTTACGAGACCAGTCTGATACATAATCAAGATGTAGCGATTCCCTTGGTTGATGAAAAAACAAAAAGAACAACATGCTAATTACAAAGTAATAGGGCTATAAGAAAGTCTCGCCACTATTTGTACCAAAAATTCTCATCAACATGGCTGCCGGGCACATCGCCATGAGGCACGGCTTTGCAGGCCCAAACCATGCGGCCACCACGGCATGTACCACTGGTGCACACTCAATAGGTGATGCATCACGCTTCGTCGCAATGGGAGACGCAGATGTCATGGTGGCTGGAGGCTCAGAGTCCTGCATTCATCCTCTTACATTCGCAGGTTTTGGCAGGGCGCGATCTCTGTCAACGGCTCACAACGACAATCCATCTGCAAGCTGTCGTCCTTTTGATATACTACGAAACGGCTTCGTGGTTGCAGAAGGTGCTGCAGTATGTGTTCTCGAAGAACTGGAGCATGCCAAGGCAAGGGGAGCTCGAATCTATGCCGAGGTGAAGGGATACGGATGCAGCGGTGATGCATACCATATGACGGCACCGAGAGAAGATGGCAATGGAGCTTTTCTTGCCATGAAGAAGGCTTTGAAGAATGCAGGCATCAAACCAGCACAGGTCGACTACATCAATGCACACGCCACCGGTACTCGGGTCGGCGACACAGCGGAGGTGTCAGCCATCCGAAGACTCATGCTTGGTGCAGAAGGACGGGATAAGGAGTCAGATGTAACGGTCAGCAGTACGAAAGGTGCAATTGGGCATCTTCTCGGTGCAGCTGGTGCCATTGAGGCATTGTTTTCGATATTGGCTATTCACGAGGTATGCCATCCCTTTTCTATCCACCAGCCATTTCATGCTGTTAACAATCTTGTCATCATTTAGGGCGTCGTTCCTGCAACGCTCAATCTTGATGAGCCTGGTGTAGGTGCCAACTTCAACTTTGTGCCGTTGAGATCGCAGCAAAAGGATGTTGGAGTAGCTGTGTCCAATAGCTTTGGATTTGGAGGAACGAACAGCTCGTTGGTGTTTCAAAAGTTTACATGATACCACATGCAGAGTGTTTTGTATAATGTACAAACAGTGTTTTGTTACTCTTTATCATTGACTTCTCTTTTTATCCATAGAGAGAGTCAGGTCTGAACATGGATCTGGAGAAGGGTCACAGTATGCACAGTATACACGGCACAGTACAGATCTTCCCTCCCCCGAAGTTCTTCCGGAACCACTCAGATGGCACATAATTTCTCTAAAAAAGAATCAATTGCTAGACGACCATTTTCGAGATCCACGCCGTCATGCACATGGTCATGACGTGAAAGACTCGACCAAAACAACCTTTTCCAATTCCACTTGGCCACAACGAACCGACGCCCTTCCGACCTTTGTACTACCATTTCTACACCCATCAGTCAACACAATCACCCATCATGAGCTTGGCCTGCGAAACATGCCGCACACAGGCTCGGTCCCTCGTCAGGGCCGCAGTACGAGCCGGCGCATCGCGAGCCGTCACGAGCTTCACCTCTCGAACAAGAGCACCCGTGTCGATTCCCGCTCGAAGCTTTACCAGTTCTTCCCCCAGGGCGATCTTTAAGGGTCTGGGAAGCTCCATGGCGGAGCCGTATCGTGTACTCGGTGCTACGGAACAACTCTTCAAGGCCTCATCCAAGCCGGCAGATTACCATATTACGGAAAAGGAGCGCAAAGAGGATAAGGTTCGAGTCGCAGAGGACGGTGAGGAGATTGGACATTCTCTGACTCCTGATAGTGAATGGCATAATAGTATGGGCACCATTGTGAAAAGACGGGACTTGGCGACAGATGGCTAACATGAACGTGAAAAAAAAGCTTTCCAACTTCCTCCTACTTTTAGCACCTGGTCTCACGTTACCATGCTTCACCTCTACCTAATCAACACACGCATACGCTGCTTCGAGCGAGAAAACTTCCAGAATTGGCAGCACCAGCTTACGGATCACTTCTTCTTCGAGTGTGAGAAGAAGATGCACGTTGACCACCACATCACATCGAGCGCCCTCCGGCAGCGATACCTCAAGGATATCTTTGTGCAGTGGCGCGGTCTGCTACTCGCCTATGACGAGGGTCTCATCAAGGGCGATCCTATACTCGCGAGTGCTATCTGGAGGAATCTGTTCAAGGGTTCCGCCGATGTGGACCCAAGACATCTCCTCGCTATTGTGGGATGGATGAGATCGTCGCTGATGCAGCTCGAGGCTGTTTCTGATAGTAACCTCCCCTCGCAGGTACCTCAGATCCTGGCTAAGCCCGTGGGCGTGTTCTGGACAAGATTGGAGAATTCTCTAAGTGGCCAGCAAGAGGGCGCTGCTTCTGCTCCGGGGGATGTATCGGCTCAGACAAAGGTGGAGAGTGATGCCGTGCCACCAGAGGGATCACCCAAGGCTACAGCGTTGTAAACATCAGTGTATCATTACCCTGGGTTATGTAAGGAGGGAAAGGGAAAATATCGAAAGAAAGGGATAGAATCGGGTTGGCAGAAAAAGCTGTATGAGTAGGGTTTTATGTAAAATGACGGGGAGGGGGAGGTGTAAGGGTGTATTTTTTGAACGAGATGACATTTTTTACGTGTATATAATGTAACCATTATGCATAATCTACAGACTACTTTTTCATGCTCACATTTTTTTCTATTCATAAATTTGTTTCTATTGTCTTTGTCTTTACCAATTCTTTATTCCTTTTCCCACATTTGAAACTCATATTTCGTCCCGGCCTCTTCCTTCTCACCTCCAACAGCATCCTCCTCCTCACCAGTCCACGTCGCCAACTCCCCCGTCGATCTCTTCACCCAGTTAGTGCTCTCCCCGCCAAGCTTGAGCGGGAAGAAGGTATCACACTCAAAGTCCCTGTCTATGGCGGTGAGGAGCACACGTTTCGACTCTGGGAGTTGGAGGGCGGCGTCGTAGATTGTCGAGCCGCCGATGACGAAGACGCGGTTGATGTCTTGGCGGGAACGGAGGTATTGGAGAGCGTGCTGGAGAGAGGGGACACGGATTTCTTGGGATGGTGAAGATGAAGATGAAGGAGAAGGGGGTGATGTTGGGGTTGAGGGTGCGGAACGGGTGATGACGATGTTGAGACGGGATTTCAGAGGGCGGAATTTAGGAGGGATTGAGTCCCATGTTTTGCGACCCATGACAACAGCGTTGATGGAGGACTATTAAACGGTTAGTTTCTATGGTCAACGGGTTTATGTTTCCTGGCCTCCTTTATATATATCGCATCCATTGAATCAGCCCTGGGGAGAAATTTACCTGGTTGGCCACTCGTGTAGTGACGCGTGCAAAATACTGCATCTCTTTACGCAGCCCACTCCAAGGCATTGTTCCATGGGCGCCTATACCCATGTTGCGAGTTGCGGCGACGATGAGGGTGAGTTCCAGAGGCTGCATTGTGGATGAGTGAGAATGTGACGGAATTGGTGAGGTGTTGGAGGAGGGTGAGTTGAAGATGGTTGATGGTGAGTGATTGTGATAGTGATAGTGGATATCGTTAATGTTGTAGGTGTTGTCTTAGCGATGGTTTGCCCCCTAGTGAATGTCATGATACTGTAATACACGCTGAATGTATGGACAACAATAGAAAACGTGAGAATAAGAGGACTGATTCGTGTTATGTTATAAATGAGTGCTAATTTAGTTTATGTTTTTTGTATGTATATCTCAATCCCTTTCTCATATGCAGCCCAACAGATAAACTATATAAACATCTCCATCAAAGCTTTGAAGGTGGCAGCAATGTCACCTCCTGGAAAGGAAGTCCCAGAAATCGATAAACATGATGGAATCTAAACCCAGCGAGTCAGTTTCAGTTTTCGTTCGTCCTTGGTATCCAAAACATTCTTACCTGTCACTTCCAAAGAATGGTTCCGATTTACCCTCATCATTCGTCACCCACAACCACGGCGCTCCGAAAGCACCCCTCTCCACCGCCTCACTCGTCTCCCTCTTCACCCTCTCCTTCGTGCTCTCCCTCCCATCCATGATCTTCTTCACGTCCTCTTCTGTAAACAACTTTTTCCCACTCCCGCCGTCGAGCTCATCCGTCGCCTCGGACAGCGCCTTGGCGAGCTCTTCATCCTTGTACAGCGGGGTGTGGGGAGGTAACCAGAGCTTGTGGAAGAGGAAGCGGAGGGTAGCGAGGAAGGTCTCTGTGGGGTAGTGCTCCTTGATGAATGTCAGAGCGCGGAGGGGGGAGAGGGTTTTGGCGAGGGTGAAGAGATCGGGGGGTGAGCCCTGGAAGGGGAGAGAGAGGCGAGATGCTGAGCGTTGACTGTCGTAGGTGAGGTAGGCTCCTTTTGCTGCGAGAGTCCATGGGGGTTTGTTGCCTGATGAGCGCTGTAAGCATTTTGATTGATAGATATCAATGATAGGGTCCATACCAGATAGGTTGTTGATACCTCCGAGAAAGACGGGATGGAACCTATAAATGGTCAGTCTGTCTGTATACGGATATCAAAAGCAGAGGAACCCACTCTACTTCTACTCCATGAGCAGCCAACTTGTCGATATTCCTCCGTAATTCCACGAACCCAGTATAGCTATAAAACGACACTATAAAAGGTTAGTACTAATCAACACGTCGCGATACTATTCCCTGTCACAAAGACCAACTCACCAATGTCGATATAACAATCAATCTTGCCGCCCATGTTAAATATCTGATAAGCAGTAGTAAAGTCGAGCAAAATAATCAGTAATGAATCCGAAAGAAGGGTGCTTGAAGACGCATTAATTGGGTTTATGACGAAATGATAGAGTCTTTAAATACGGTAAATGTCCAAGTCTGAGCTGGGCCTACAGCATCATTCTTAGAAAATCCGGGGCCCCAGGATTATAAGGTACGCGCATCATGTGAGGTGGGGCCGTATGAGGAGCTGCCGAGGTTCGGGCATCCTCTGTTATCCACAACACCCTCCAGTCCAGCATCCAGCATCCATCTCCCGGCCGAACCGGCCTTTATCCCCCAGAGTCCGATCTCTCCGGAGTTTACTATCGTATTTATGGCACTTATATATTTACAAGATCCATCTTGATCTCTCCTCCCCAATTCCCAATTTGCCTTGACAACTCTGTGAATATAAACAATACACCCCCATCTCATCATGACTTCCTCTAAACCCGTTGCTCTCATCGTCGGTGCTTCCCGTGGTATCGGTCGTCAAATAGCTGTAGATCTCGCCCGCAACGGTTACGCTGGTTCGTATATCTAACACTCCCCATAATCAATACTTCATATGAACCAATCCATTAACAAATCAGTCGTCGTCGCCGCCAAGTCCATCAGCACGATCAATCCCAACTCTCCTCCCCCAGACCCCAAGTCCTCTGCTTCAACCATCACCACCGTCGCCCATGAGATCGTCTCTTCTGGTGGTGACGCCACGGCCATACAAGTCGATGTTCGTTCTCAAGATGATATTGAAGCTCTCATCTCCAAAACACTCTCGGTAAAGCTCCTCTTCATCTACCAGGTCCATCTTATACGTCATGACTAACACTTTTACAGACATACCATCGTCTAGATGTCCTAGTCTACAATTCCGGCGCCATATTCTGGGCCCCTGTTGCTTCCACGCCTGTCAAGCGCTTTCAACTCATGCAACGCGTCAACCCCGAAGGTCTCTACGGCACTGTCCAAGCTGCCCTTCCTCACATGCCACCCACGGGCCGCATCGTCGTCGTCAGTCCTCCCATCTACAGCCGTTTCTTCCGTGGCAAGACTGCCTACGCCATGGGTAAAGTAGCCATGAGTGTCTTGACAAAGGGCCTTGCCATGGATTTCGAAAGAGAGGGGAAGACGGGAATGGCCATCACAAGTATATGGCCAGCAGTGGTATGTATCATTCGCCTATAACCCCAGCACGTATATGAATCCCCAACAGGGAGACTGACTTTATCCAGGCCATTGAGTCCGCCGCTACTGAGCAATTCACAAAAAAGAATCCCCAGGAAGCAAACGACCTCCGCAAGCCCACAATCTTCTCCGACGCCATCCTAGCCATCCTCCAGGCACCCCCTTCAGTCGTCAACGGGGAACTTCTCCTCGACGAGGACTTTCTCCGTCAACATGCTGGCGTAACAGACTTCTCCAAATACAATGTTGTCCCCGGCACGACACCTCGACGTATCATGCCCAAGGAGCTACCAGATTTAACTGTCGCGGAACAAGCTGATGAGGGGAAGCGCTATAATAGCACAAAGGAAAAGTCCAAGCTGTGATGAATCTGCACTACCCCTTCATCGATAGCTTATGCAGTCTTGACAACCAATGTTTTCTGTCTTTAGTTCATCCAATTGTACCATGTCCCTTATAGCATGCCATTCAAATGCAAATCAAACATTGTATATTCTAGCTTAAAGCTGAACCAACAACTGCCCATTTACTGAATTTTGTAAAAATGAATTGAATCCTGTGATTTGATATCTTCTTCTAAAAAGCCAGACAATATGCATCTAAGTTTCTCTCCGTCCATCAACCGACAAACAAGTTCTTCCACTCCAAAACTCCACACAAAACACTGAACTGCATGCTTTTGACAAATAAAGGAATAACGAAAGCAAGCCTGTTTCCTCTTCAACACCGCATTTCCCTTGCCCGAATAAATTCCATATTACAACGGCCCTGGCTCAATTCCTGACAGGTTGGCATCCCCCTCTCGATAGCATGGCTTTCTATTCCTGACTCTGCGGGCCCATGCCTTGCATGCTCTCAATGTCCTGGATCGCTTCGTTAAACACCTTTGTCATGTAGCCAATGACCTTGAGGCGATTCCACTCATGTCTGTTACGCCAGATCTCATCCATGAGCTCGCGGTTGATCTGCTCCAGTTGCTCAATCGTGCAACCGCTTGTCTTCTCTGTCACATCTTTGACTAGAGTCTCCACGGCGGCGTGTACGCCCGGCGGCTGGGAGTTGGACGATGAAGAGCCCGAGTGTCGGATTGAGTGCTCATCCGTGTTTGAATCGTTCAGCAGGTGAGCCATACCGCCCATGCTATGGGCCTTGGAACCTGTTGATGTTCGCTGCGATGGTGGACTGCCAGAAAAGGTCGACGCAAGGTTATTTCCTCGCGCAATGGCTTGCGCCTGAGAGTGCAGCCAGGACTCATCGCCCGGGGCGTTCTGACCTGGAACAATCAGTGTGTCCGGAATGTCCACGTCATTATCCTCTTCACCACCTCGAGGTTCTGCGTGTGTGCCGTTGGTGAACTCGGTGCCAAAGTTGGATGACCGGTGAGTTGACGGGTCAGATGTCTTGGTCGTAGACGCCTCATTAATGACGGCCGATGGCGAGACACCTGGTGGCAGCGATGTGACGACAGACTTTTGTGAAATCTGTGTCATCGTTGTGTGCGTCACATTCGCCTGATCCTGGGATTTGGGCGGAGGCCCCATCAGCGATATAGGCTGTGTGTCGTCGTCAATACCACTCATGTGCGTGTCTTCGCCCGAGGGGTGGCTGGTGCCGTTGCTTAGCGGGTGTGCACCTTGTCCAGCAACGCCATGCTCGGTCGATAGCGGGCTTCGAACTTGGAAGCGGGCCATTGTCCGTGACCCAGGCACAAGCTCTCCGAGCGTGACTGGACCTTGCGAGTCGCTGTCGTTGCCA
Source organism: Fusarium penzigii (assembly GCA_013623535.1). NCBI lineage: Eukaryota > Fungi > Ascomycota > Sordariomycetes > Hypocreales > Nectriaceae > Fusarium > Fusarium penzigii. Next base: position 61,750 of record JABFFC010000075.1, read on the forward strand.
CCACCCAGATCAGACTGAACACGATCCACGAGTGCCTGCATGGCCTTCTTCTTTCGCTGCTTCTCAGCCGCATCTTTGGCGCGTTGAACTTGGCGGCGATAAAGACCCTCCCAGTCCAAATGCGAGGTGCTGTTCTCGATGCTAGCGACATCCACCTCGACGTTGCTCAAAAGTTCATTGGCCTTGAGCGTGCGCTCCTTGTCACCAATGCTCTTGGAGTCCTTTGCGAGAGTCTTGATATCGAATAAGAAGTCGCTTGGGCGGGCGTAGAAGCCGTTTGACAGGCGTTCCTCGATTGTTGTGGTTTCCAGATTGTAATAACACTTGCCCGTCGCAGTGTCTCGTAGGACATCGTTGCCGTGCTTATCCTTGACGATCTCAAAAGGCCGGAACTGTTCCCCTTCAACATCAGGTCGCACGTAGTTGGGATCCATCTCCATGAAGAGGTAGTCGATCTGGGCCTGAGGGATGACAGGTTGTCGGAACTTCTTGTATTTCCTGTTGATCTGGTCCATGATAGGCTGGAGCTGAATCTTGAGGGTGTTCAGGAGTTGGTGGTCCCTCTTCTGCAGAGCCTTCATCTCCGCCTTGGATGGTGGTGGTGGCTCTACTTTTGGAGCAACAGGAAGCTCCTCGAGCACCCTCTTCTTGCGGTTCTCTGGATCGGGGAACTGGGCTGGACTTTTCCTAACATGATCCAACGTCGCGCTGAAATATTCCATCCGGTTTTCCTATGATTTTGTCAGTGAATAATCATGCCAAGTGATCGGGGTGGTCTTACACTATCAGGTCGTGGAATTTCCATACGGCTTCTGCGAGAATATCCAAAAAAGTCACGGAAGAGCTCGCTTGGCAGATCAGATTTGTCGCAGTCCGCTGTAGCTAGAAGGAGGATGGGATCCGTAGGAGCGATTGATTTGAGCATCGTCTGGAAAGTCGTCAAGGCAAGAGTTCCTTGCAAGCCGTAATACCATGCCTCGATATTAGGGATATAGATGACACTGGGCTTGTGTCGTCTGACTTCTGTGAACAAACCGACAACCACCTGCTCCGTTGGCTGTTACAAGTTAGCGAATTGCCAAAGTCATCGAGAATCAGGTCAACCTACCCTTCCATCTGCCAGTATACTGGGGAGGTCAAAGTTTTGTACATGAACGCCTTCCAGATAATGCAACAAGGCGGATGCAATATACCCTTGGCCCATTCCTGCAGCGCCATGAATAATCAAGCGCGGGCGGAAGATGCGGGATCGCTCAAACTCCTCTTGCAGCGCCTCCCGTCCAAACCCGTGGTCGTCGTCATCATACTGCTCAAACATGGCTTCTTCCAGAGGCGTGATCTTCTTCTTGCGGGGAAGGACATCATCGAGGGCACGCTTTGCCTGGGCCAGCTGGTTGCGCAGTAGGGGTTCAATAGCCTTTGGCAATGGTCGCGCGCCGGATGTGGCTGATCGCTCTGACGAGGGAATCAACTTCTTGATGGACATCATGAAATCCGTCGCATGAACGGTAATCTTGTCAGGGTTGACAATCAACTTCTCTTGCGATGAGTAGATCTGAGGGTACGTTCGCTGGATCGAGTTGAGAGCTGCCTCGGTACAGAGAGCACGAAGATCGGCACCTCCATAACCCTTTGTCTTCGCCGCAAGCGAGTTCTTGAACTCCTCGGGAAGTCCCCAGTCCTTGGTATGGATGTTGAGAATGGACTTGCGGCTTTCAAGGTCTGGCAGTGGGAAGTAAAACTCTCTGTCAAAGCGACCAGGGCGACGCAGTGCCGGGTCAATGTTATCCGGTCGATTGGTTGCACCAATGACAATGACTTGTCCTCGTCCGTCCATACCATCCATGAGTGCCAGCAACGTGGAGACAATAGAAGCATGGATCTGTTCTTGCTTACTAGAACGAACCGGTGCAAGACCGTCGATCTCGTCAAAGAAGATAATACTGGGTTGAGTTCTCCTAGCCTCTTCGAAGAGCAACCGAAGCTGCTTCTCGGCCTCACCAACCCACTTGCTCAGAGCATCAGCACCCTTTCGCATGTAGAAGGAAATCTTGCGGCCTCCCGAGCCAACTGAATTAGCAAGGGCGCGGGCAACCAAGGTTTTACCCGTACCAGGAGGGCCGTGGAACAGGACACCTCTGGGAGGGGTGACATGGAATTTGGCGAAGAGCTCTGGATAGAGCAAAGGCAGCTGAACCATTTCTTTGAGCTGATCAATGTGGCCCTTCAAGCCTCCAACCTTGTCAAAGTCAACATTCAAGTCGACGCCCAAAGGATCAGCATCAGCGAGAGCCTTGCGATCCTTGATCTTGCCAACATTGGGCGTCGCACCAACGCCATCAGGGTTGAGGCCTGCCGAGGTGGGAAGCAAGCCTCCTGCGGGACCCGCAGATGTTGGAGTCATGCCCACGTTGCCAGCAATACTCGAGCGATGGACCATCTCATCATCACTACTGTCAGAGTCGGCACCTCCAGCAGCGCCGGTACCCCAAGGGCCTCCAAGAACTGAGCCAAGACCGCCGCCGCCAAAGGGACCAAACGTAGTGTTGAGGTTGCGCTCCCAACCCTGGCTGGCACCACCACGACCCCGTCCCCTGCGGGAAGCTGCGGGTGCAGGGTTCTCGGGTTCTTCCTCCTCAATATTGGCCGAAGTGAGTGGAGGCATGTAATAATTGACCCGCGTTCGAGCTCGCCGCGTACTTTCTTGGTATGTGATGGGGGAATCTTGGCGCACCCGGCGCTCTCGGCGTCGTGAGTGAGTCTCTTGCCTGAGCTCCCGTGCCTCTTCGTCCAACTCATCGGGATCGAGTTCCTCCTCAGCAGAATCATTGCCCTTGCGAGAAGCACGAGCAGATCGTCCTCGCTGACTTCGTCGACCCTTTGGAGAAGGACTATCGACATCTTGGTCGTCGTCAGCATCGGCTCCCTTTTCGGATCCAGCGTCGTCTGACTCGTCGCCAGGTTCAAAGTCGCTGCTAACTTCATGTGATTTTTTACTGGACTTTCGAGTCAATCGACGGGATTTTCTGGCTCCGCCGCTGGCTTCCTCTGCCGGCTCTGGTTGTGAGGTCGCGGTGGCGCGTGAACCTCGTGTCCTGCGGGTGATGGGCACATCATCCTCATCGTCATCCTCCTCGACGGTTGCAACTGGTACATCGTCGCCAGGTGCATCCTCTTCTGCGACATCTTGCATTTCTTGATCAGGTTCCGGTTTATTCTCCTCCACATCCTGGTCCTGGGAGAGTTCGTCAGGCTCGTCAGCCTCAACGGCGTTTCGAGAGCCGCTTTCCTGGGTGGCTTCATCGATTGTCTCGGGAGCTTTTCTAGGAACTTTGAGGCTGCGTGATGCCCTTGTGGCCCTAGCATGCGACTCGGGGCTCCTACTTCGCGAATCGCGTGAGGGAACAGCATGACGGCCAGAGTTGGATAACTCAACAAAATCATCGGCATCTTCGGTATGCGCCCTTGTCGTTCTACGCGTAGTCGGAGGCAATTGACCTTTCTGCAGTTTGAGCTTGACAACCCTGCTCCGTGTGGGTCTTGCGGGTGCTTCTTCGACAAGATCTTCCTCTTTCTTTTGTTCGGGTTCTTCTTTGTCGGATTTATCGCTTGCATCAGATTCGTCTCCTTCCTCTTCGCTGCTTTCCGCATAGTTCGTTTGTTGCACGGCGGCTTTTCTCGCACGACGACCAGCAGCGTTCATGGGGGCATCCTCATCCTCTTCGTCGTCTTCGTCTTCTTCGATGAAATCATCTTCTTCGCTATCGGAAACCGCGTCGTCATCGTCGTCAATGTCGGAACCTCGATAGCGTGTGCCTCGTTTGCGACCAGGCTTGGTTCCGCGACGACTGCTCTTCTTTGAGCTTTTGCGAGGTGGGCCACCCTCAGAAGGGTCAAAGTTCTCATCCTCGGGATCCGATTGATTGGGATCAAAATCCTCCAGGACTCTCTTTCTTTTGCCGCTCATCTTATCTCGGGCTCAGTAATTCACTGCGGTCGATGGTGGACTAGTTGAAAAAGGGATCGGTGGGTGATACAAGCCAAGGCTCTCTTTGGCCTGGTTTAGAAGAAAGAGTTAGCGTACCTTGTCACGAATGGCAAGATGTCACAAGAATGAAAGCAGGAGCTGGGCATGCAAATGCTTCTAGATTAAAATCCTTGAAATAATGCCACGATTGCGCAAGCTCACCTCGAACTTGTTGTAAGTAGTGCACGACGTTAGACGGCGGCGTGCATGGGGCGTCAAAGTCGCACTCGAGATCGCGGCTCACAGGGCGCGTTTCCAGAGCTCGAAAACAAACAGAAAAAATAAACAATGATGGGCCTGTTGGATTACCAAGCTGCCCGTATGTTGTGCTGAGTATATGTGAATGTCATAAGTTGATAACAGTATAACAGATGATAGAAGCTGAGCTTGATCCGCGCGCGTCTCGTAGGCACAGGGCGTCAAGGTCTAAGAATTGGGAGTTGCGATCTCACGTGCAGTAAAGGGATGGCGCGACAGAAGTGAAAGGGAAGGAAAAACAAGGTGGCCCGAGCGTATTTACAGGCAACATGGCCCACTTTGGGTGTTTGGCAGCCAGTCAGAGCATGAGAGGGGGTTTTATTGAGCCAATTAAAGTAATAGAATAGACACGCGAAAAGAGTTGATGCAACAATAGAAAACCCGCAACTTTGCGTCGTTTGGAACTCATTCAAATGATGATTGATATATGCGACAATGCAAACTTATTTACAGCTTTTATATGTTCCATAACTGTTTTTAAGTGAACGAAAATGACACTACGTCTACCTCTATCACTTTCTCTGCACCGTTTGATGGCCAATGAGGTCTTGACGTATCTCAATTTCTACCTCTGTAAAGTTGTCATGATAACTCCAAAACTTTTTCTTCATCATAAAACCCCAGCTCCCCCAGGTTTTCATCATGCCGGCCAAAGCTCGATGTCTGCGGCTCAACCCATCCAGCTTCCCGTAGGGCTGATGAGTTCAGATCCCGCCAATTACCAGGCCACCTCCCTAGTCTCCAATATTTATGCCTTGTGGCCTGACTTTTTTGGTAAGGCACCAACTTATGGGAGCTGTCTTTGTTGTCTGAACAACCCCAGTCGTAGAATCTGCACAGGATTGTGTTTGGATGGTTGTCACTCAAACTCAAAACATGGTACTGAGCCTTTGTTGACAAACGCAGCTATTTCGGTGAGGTAGATACCCGGACAGTACAGTACGCTTTCGGGCATACTGCGTGTGATTGTACTACTATGTGATTGCCTCCGGCGATCATTTGGGTTACTTAGCTTCCGTCACGCACCATGTTCATCACGGGCCTTGGCCACTTGGCTTACCCTATAATCACCAGAGCCAAGCAATGGACGCGCAATCAGCAACGATATCCATCGACACCTCCAAAGGAATGCTGACGGCATGCAGCGTGATACGGGCCACATCTGTTTCAGTGTTTCCTACAGGGACGAGCAGGTATCACTATTGTGTTGGTCTATCCAATTGTTGATCACGCATTAACCTTTTGTTTCATTCCAAAACCAAAAGCAAGTTGGCCAGTTGTCATATTGAATTTCATTTGCTCATCAACTATAGCTACATAGAATGGTATCATCCCTTCCCATATTACGCCGTATTGTCTGGTTCAATCATTCGTCTCCAACATCCTCGTTAAGGCCATAATCGTGATCATGACTGACTGTAACGTAACGTAGACTAATGCCCACCTCTCTCAAGACGCCACGCCAGAAAAATAACGCCCGTCTCGTACCAGCCGACGATGTCATGTCGAAGGGACAGATATAAAAATAGAATGTAAAAAACAGGGTAAAGTGGTATGTCAGACAAGAAGTAGAAGAGAAAAGAAAAAATAAAGTTGTTGGGACCTCGCGCTACTGAAGGGTCGAGACCTAAGAGAAGCTTCCCGAGCCCTCTCTTCCACTCTAGTCTTTGCGTAGTAGCGACCGGGCCATTTCAGCCAAAGAGGGGCCGCCAAAGAGTAGCTGGTTGGTATGCCGACCGCAAGTGGTATAGACGTTTACTTTTTGCGGTGCTGGCTTGAACCAGGACTTTGAAGATTTTGGAGGAGATGTGGATGGTGTTGACTCGGCAATTGATTCCTCGCTGGAGATGGAATTGGTTCGATACTGTTGTTTGTCAGGCTCTGTTGATATGATATTGATGTGATCATGATTTAGTCAACATACCTTGTCCTCCATGACGGGGAACGGGTCTCTAAATCTGGGTCGTCCACGCTCTTCGGAAGAAGAACTGCTTGTGCGATGACGGAAAGGCATTGTGGTTGATGTAAAGATGCGAGTTGTGTTTGTAGAAATGGGACACAAGAAGAATCCAGTCAGGGATAAGATGTCGAATGAATAGATTTGTTCTTGAGTATGGGCGTGTTTCAGACGAAATGTTCGTTGATCGATAAAGGGTATCGTTAATTGGGTATCGTAGTGATCATAAGTTGGCCCTCAAGGCAAGTTTGTATAACACTCCTGGTGCTTGTTGCGTGTCAAAAGTCAAGGAATGCCTGTAATGAACAACAGTTGTATTTCGATGGAGATGGGAAGGAATTAAACACATGAACGAAACGAGGGGATCACGGCACTCTTAAATGCTTCTGTCCTGTGCGGCTGAACTGTGACAACTCGTCGCATTCCTGTGGTAAGCTCAAGGTTTCCCCCCCAATCCATCTTCCACCCTTGATTCGGATCTCCGTCCCTGCACATCCTTGGGCCTCTCCACAGCCAAGACATGCCCAAGAAGCCCCCGTAGTGCCAAACCTGACTAGAAACCCTGGGCTATGATGCACGGTGTCAGCAGAGCAGAGCTTGGCTTTTCCCTTCTTTTCTCCATTTCTTCTCTAGTTACCATGACGCATTGCGGATCACCTCACCAGCCAATTGCTGTGCTGTAGATGTCGAAACAAACAATTGCTCAGGTGTGACGAGAGACAACAACCCTCAGGCAAATTAACCAGCTGAACGTGGCTGCGTGGAAGGAATCTAGAAGCCAATCTTGGTTGAAACCTAGACACCCTCCCAAATCCCCTTTTCGCCCTTTGTTTAGGATATGCTGACGATCACATCAAGGCAGCAGAATTTTAACAATAGCAACTGGAAAAGAAAGAATCAAGTGGGGGAGATCGGCACACTCGGATCCGACACATGACCGGCGGCTGACCCTTCCTCCGATGAACATCTGGTGCTGACGGACGGTGCGCCGGTGCAACGTACAGTAAGGCTCCCCGCTGCCCCACTCGGCGAATCCGAAGATGCTGCCGAAACGTTACGAACGGAAGGTAAACGGAGTTTCTAACGGTGCAAGTCACTACAAACCTTGACGTGTTGACGTATCCAAGACGGTCCGTGTCCGCCAAGGCACATCCACGTAAGCAGCCCCTGCTCTACGTTGTGCCGGTATTCCGTTTTACCTTCCTACTCCACCACAGTCAAGAACATCGTCTCCGGTTTTCCTACTGTGGTCATCATCGCCAAGTCTTTATCCCCGCCAATGCCCCGGGGGTTCGACGGTCACGCGGATAGAATCAACTGCCATACTCAGTAAGTGGGCTTCTTGGAAAACGACTAGAAATGTTCCATACATGATGGGGTAAAACAGAGTTGCATGAGATTGTGGCATTGCGTCAAGGGTTGATTGACTGTTACTGGTTGATTGGGGTTATCTGTATGCACATGTCCACATGCATTTGTAGACTACATATACTGATAGGTATGAGCCTCAATGGCTGTGTTGTTTGCGCCCGATGGAATACATGGGTCGTTCATAAACCCGCCAGATAAGGTGAAGCATACTTGGGAAGCTAGAGATCATGTGGTTGATATTCAATATCTGATGATGTCGTCAAGGTTTCGATTCAATTGGAAGGATAACATCATGGAACCCTGTGCAGGTTCGTATGCGATCATACATCAACGCTAAAATGAATCCTTCTTGCGTTTCTCCCAGCTTATGTCAATCATAGATAAGATATGCAGCTGGATATAGTCTCTTGCCAATTGTTCAACTAAGTGCTTGAACTGCCGTACTGCGAACTCATCAGTAGCTTCTGGAGTATGAAAGCCCCAGGAGCTCTAGAGAGTCAACATTTATGTTGACAGTTTATGTGAAAAGAGCCTGGATTTCCGGCCAAACATTGTAGCATACACTATGCGTTCTCAGCTGCCATAGTTTGGCAGAGGACAAACTCACTCCTGACCATGTTGACCTTCCAATGTAGATTATTTTATTACTTGCCCGTGCAAGCTTCATCCGTACAAGTGCTGACGTAGAAGAGGTAGGTATCATCACTGAACTCTTCTTTAAACTCTGTACATTGTCGCCCGTCGACCTCTGGCTGGACTGTTGAAGTTAGATCAGATAGCAAAGCCCTTGAACCTTTGCCCGGAATATAAAATGCCTAGTATGCAAAGCATGTAATCATTAACCGCCGATACTATTTATTATAAGAACTATTAATTTCTAGACTAGTGTTGTGCTAAGAACCCTAGAAAGATAGTTCTATAAAACAACCTTAAATTATCTATGTCACTTACGCCTAATTCGAGAAACTTGTATATCCGAGACCATTTTGTCTTATTCTTGGCTTCCTCAGCCTTCCTATTATATAGAATTTGACTTTCCTCCCCATAGACTTGATTGCTGGCTTGGAAAGCCGCTCCGATGTTCCTAGCCATAGAGATGGTAGCTGCCAAGGACTCAACTATGACCATACATCAAATTGATCACACTCTACCGTAATAAGAGAGGAGAGACATGTATCATTGTAGAACGGAGAACATATTGGAAATGATGGATTCAATATATCGACCTTCGGCCTTGTATCAAGGACGAAGTAACTGAATAACGCTCCTGTCATGGGTTTAGTCGTATAATGTGACCAGAAGATTACCCGCAAGTACCACTCTCTGACAATGAACGTGAATTAAGTACCTGTATAGCCTTCTCTGGGTTCAATTTGTACTTTGTCAAATAGAAATATTGACTTCTTCGAACGTGGGAGGCTCCGTCGCCGATCTGTAGGGTCTGGCATACCATCACTACTCGATTGAGGTACTAATTCATGTTCTCTTATGGGATCAAGGTTAGTCTTCGCTCAACTATATTCTAGGAAACCATGTCTATTATGGAACTTCTTGGCATGGTCCATGCAGCTTTTGCGGATAGAGAGAAGAAAGGCAGACCAATGGACAGCGAACAGGCACTACTTCTGCCTAGATATCTCAAAGAGGACCAGACACGATATGCGACAGAGCATTCACGTATTTGAGAATCGACTTTTTTAGAACATGTCTGGCTAGCCATATATTTTGCGAAAGAAAACAGGAGCAATACACATGTTCTCAGAGAACTGAGTCCTAATAGAAGAAATTATGCCATTATATGGACCAGCATTTTCGTTCGAACATCACTATGATAGAGAACTCTTTATATGGTGAACACAGAAATGCTAGAATAAGCATCAAGAACAATATGCAGTGACACGTTGGCAAGAAGAAGTGATGCTTCCCTAGTCCCCTCGACCAAACCCTGGTCATCACACTATACACGTCGTTGTATGTGTCTTTTCCAACTAAATCTTTGCCAGTATCTAAATTCTGAGGAGGAATATAGGTAATTATCAAGAAATATTCTATCAAAATCAATGTTAGGGCAACGAGGTAGATGATCACTCTGTTGCCAGTGCTGGAGGGAGGGAAGAGATGGGACAACGACCACTCTATCGGCACGACAACCAGCACTTTTTCCAAGTCGCGATGTGCATATAATACTTCGACGTGTGATCTAGCCAGTACTGGGTTATATCCATGCAGTCAGTATACTCTGCATGGCCTTGGCGCTGAGTTCGCGGATCGAGGGTCATTGTTCACGAATAGGGAATTCATGGCACTCTTAACACAAGCAATCACAGAAACCAACTCTGACTGTCAGACGGAACTATCAGTCAATCCTTTCGGGTTATTATAGACATTGGTGTGCAGTATCGATCACTTAGTCTCGAGCATTTGGTAGTTGTGAGAGACACGCTATGTGAGCACCCACAAGACTAGTCAGTGGTAATACATAGATAATCTTGAGAGTAATAATTGGCTTTTGCTTTATCATTCTTTCGTATTTGAAACATTTACTCTTCTCGTATATGACCCAATGGCGGCACCCTGTTCTATAGTCAACTAAGAGAGACAATTGCATTTGATATGATAATGCCTGCGTAATCGATACAATGAGCCAAGAACTTGCCCTCTGCAGATTCTTCTTGATAAGCATGGCTGTAGATATGACTTTTATGGTAGCATTCTTAGCCGTTTTTTGGAAGAGTATTACGAGTGTATGCTAGGGCAGCTTGTCCTTGCAATGCCTTCATCTCGGATCAAATAAGGTACAGCAGTTTTCGGCTTTGAGCCCATTGACAATACTCGTCAAGTGAAGCTCCTCAAACGTGTCTAGCAAGATATGTGCTTGATATTTGTATCTAGCATAATTGAAACCATGGTGGCTTTGACTGCACCAAGGAGAACGCCACTAACATTGATCATGCCGCACAGAGCTGTCATGATAGGGTCGTGATAGTTTCAATATGGATGAACATCGGAACATTTCCGTTCCGAGAACCAAGAATCTGTAGTTCCTTGATAACCCTGGGTATTTGGGAACTCAATACAACCTTGGTGATCACAAGTAACACTGAGCTCCGGGTCGGCATCCTTGAACTCGTCGTACAAGATAACATGACCCGGAGACTGGGGTACGACAGGGTCACTTCACAAGTACTCCCCCACGTGTTGGTGAGAAGATACGACTGGACAGTATTTAAGCGGTGAAGATTCAAGGATAGAGGTTTCATGCTGACAATTTCTTAGATTCTGTAATAAGTAGGCTTTTGTAAGACCCCGGTTCTGGGAAATGTGGTGGTGCACAAGAGAACCATGGGAATGGGGTGTTTCTGCACTGTAACTCTAGGAGAAGAGAGGGGTTTCACGGGTCAACAGTGAAAGGGTTCCGATGCCGGGTGACGTTTCTGGACAATGGATGCGTAGATCTTTTGTGAGAGATTCTGCAACTTGATGCGGGAATAATAGAAAACAGGAGGGATTTAGACGCGAGGTTAAAGGGGTTGACGTTAAGTGAAGTGATATCCCGTGACTGTAACAACTCGGAATGATGAAATTTGAATAATAAAGTCGGATAGTCGGGTACGTGGGAGATCTAATTAAGGGATCAAAGCTTTGGCCTCACGAACGAGTCAAGATTAAATGAGCTTAATAGAGAAGATCAATGCTTGGAGAGGGGGGTTTCATGGGTCTTGTCACGTTCAGGGTTCGCCGAGGAACAAGCGACGGAGGACCTGACTTGTTTTGACCATTCCACCTAACGTGCTCCTCCTCCGCGTTATCTCCAACTCTCATCTGCAGTTTAAAATGAACTGGGGGTGGTTGATTTGTTAAAGGAGATAAATGAAGGCACGACATTTCCAATTCATGACCCGCTGATAATGGGCGACCCAGTCAGCGTATGTTTTTCCCATGCAGCCAAGGGGCGGCCGCTTGTTCCCTCTTTGTAGATGTTGCCCAGCGGTTTTTTGCTGCTGAGATTACGGTGGTACACAGCGGAGTAGTAATTGTAGGGGGTTGGAGGATTTTATGGAAAATAACCCAGCAAGGTTGACTTCCGATGAGATGATGGAGTGGTATCACGACATGACTGTTGTCGTCTGCTAGGGATGCAAAGGACGCAGACAGAATCATGATGAGACGTGTTGGATACAGCACGAGTATACATAATAGTTGTATATGGAAGATGAACAAGTACATCCACTGATTTTCAACCAACATGCATCATCCAGTGAGTCCATATCTCGCCCTGTAAAGCTGCAAACCACGGCGCCATGTGCTGTGCAATTGCCGTGCGTGGGCGGCACAGCGCAACATTTCCCCCAAACATGCCTCTACTAGTACTTAACCAACAAATCGCGAAAAGATCTCTCCTCATCCATGCATGAACCATCCCCCCCCTTCGATGCATTGAACAGGAGAAAAAGGGCTGGTCGCTTGAATTTCTCAATCTGGATAGTCTGGACCTCCCATCCATAGGTGTGGAAGAACAAGCCATGAAGGTTTCAAGTAAATGTCTCCAACGACAATTCAGGTTGAACAACAAGCGGGTTACCCTACATTAAAATCTGCCACGGACGGTGGAAAAGGGGGGCGTGATCTAAGGCTAATGGGCTTGAAGGATCACAGATTCAGTTGGCGTCATCCTTCATTTCTGGCCCCTTTGAGCATGAGAAGGGTCGATCAAACGGCAATGGCGGGAGACTAAAATCTTTGGCGTGATGAGTCCCCTATGAAAAGGAAGAAAAAGAAGGCTACGAGAACATTTATTTATATTACAGGCTGGCGCGGCTGAGTAAATATCTCTGGAATGGTCTGTTCAGTCGCATTATTCACAAGATGGAAGTTGATGTGAATACACTCATATAATCAGCTTTTCAAATACCACCTGAGAGAGCAACCAGAGACGTCATTTTATTACTCCAGCATTTCAATGCAATGCCATGAATAAGTGAGACAAGAGCATGCCTTGCGAATGTCTCTCATACAATGATGGCATTGTTTTGTTTTCACATGCACATGTCCGGAATGGATGCACGACACAGTATCACCCCCTATCACGGTATTTGCTGCCTCATCGAACAGTGGGTGAACGAGAAGACAGGCGGACACAGCACAACGCATGAGTGCAGAAGACAATTACCGATGTTTAAAATGCACCGAACAAGAATCGGTGGTGCGGAGGTGAGAACCGCACTTATCAATGAAATAACGACAAGTCACTTACTAATTGACCGAGGGAGACCAGGGGATGTGGTTATTGCATGATTGTGAAAGCCATACCTGGCAGTGTCGCCATTTACAAAGTACCATGGTACGGTACAGTTGTTAACTGGTTGATTGGTGCCGTCGCATCTGGTCTTCATACCATGTCTCCATTTATACCTTCCCCTCATCATGATCCACGACGGGATATACTCTGTCAAGCATTTATCCTTCGCCTGCCCTAGATATTGCTTCATTCATCATGGGCCAAGATCTCCCTCCAGTAGTCAACGGAGGAATCTTGGACAAGAGCAAAGTAGTGAGATAAGTAAACCGGGGGCCTAGTTGAAATATGTAGGGGTTCTTCAACGTCTGAGCACTGCTTTTTTATCGTCTATCTTCGGGCTTTCGGGAACCTATCCAACCCGTCAGAAGGAATCAAGGCCCTCCTTTAAAATCCTTAGCCATCCCCACGGATCGTTGACCACTATCGCCACACAACCAAATCGTATTGCATAGCACCCAACAACAACACAAATACGTGCGGGTACCCATAGCTCCAGGTGAGAATCGCCCTAACTCGACGACTTGGCTGTCGGAATGAGGAAAACCCTGGTTGGGGAGCCCCCCTTTAGCGGCACAGCTAAAAATACCCTGGTCCACTTGGGAACCAGCGAGAAAAAGGAGTCCACCGTGGTCAAAATGTCATGGAAATTTCCAGGCTCAAAATCGTCTTGAGGTCGATTTGCGGCCATTTCTCCCCTGATACAGGAACGTTCTAGTAGTGAATCATCGTGATGGCTAAATCCAAGGCTCTTACTCCTCGGCTCTGGGATGGCGAAGAGCGTGAAAAAAACAGCATAGCAGAGCTCAGCATGAGACCATAACAATTGCAATTATACCTACGAAACTGTAGCAGAGCATCATGGTGTGGATGAGGAATGAACAATGTCGCGCGTCCACTACCATGTCAGCATTCTGATCCTGATAGCCGAGCGTTGTCTGTCAGAATACTGGCTCTGGTAGACCGCTCATTATGAATGGCTCTCCCAAGTTTCATACCTCGTCGTGTTATGCTCTGGTGCCATCTGGCTTGCTCTGTTTCTGAGCACTGCACTTGGTGGAACTCGTCCCACGTCTCTTGCATTTTTACCATTTGCCGCTAACTTGGGCGTTGTGCTATGTCGAGAGATCCACGCAGCATGCATACAATGTACGAGTTTGGTGGCCCCCCTGACCCAGATAAGTAAAGTACCAGGCCATGAGGCGACGAGCAAGGTGAGGTGAGGTACAATGGTGCATATGCTTTTATTTTTATTATTTTTATTATTTTTATTTGCTTCTTTCAACCCGTCTTCTCATGAGGCTGCAATGCGCATTTTGTCTGTTTATTTATTTATTTGCCTATTAATCAATCATTGCCCTGGTATGTCTGTCCTTTTTCGGCACTTGCCAGTAGTGTCGATAGTCGCGGCGAAGGATTCCAAGCGTCGACCAGGACCAGTATACTATTGCAAACCTGATTAAATTAGCAACGAACGGGGCAATGGAAATCAGTACAGTTACTTTCTCGAATGATCTGGGGGAGATGAGATAAGTGTCCCTCCCAGAATCAAGGTGTTAATGTTAAGCCATACACTTTAACCACCGAGCGTTCCGATGTGGTAACCGAAACATAACATGGGAAACTCAAAAAACCTCAAGCGCAAGCGAACCAGTAACTTAGAATCGGTAGATCGTGACTGGAGCCTCGAATCTGCGATTGCTATGCTCGCTTTTCGTACAAGTTGGTTGATTCATGGGAGCATTACCTCCTAATTCGAGTCAAATGCCCTCACCAGAGTCCCGCTATCAGAACCCATGTCACAGGCGGTAAATGGTTGAAATAAGCTCAAGAAAAATGAACGTGTCTGTAGCATACAATAACAACTCCAGAAATACGTCTTGACTTTGTAAACATTGGTTGTGTACTGTATGAGTCAAACAGCATTGCGCGTTGAACTACTAGTTGTGTTCGATAAGAAAAAACAAAGCCTTAGTACCTTCCAAAATTCCACGCAGCGTGTTCCTGAATCTGTCAACAGCCGATCTGTCGACGCCTCCTGTAGTCCCTTGCTTACGTACCCAGACCAGTATGACAACTCGTCACCAAGTGTATCCGACAAAGTCGCGATACTTGTCTCCTCACCTCCCTGTCTAGCGCGGATCGGGTCAATGCCAGGACCACCAGCTTGACCAATGGTACGCGTCGTCACCCTTACAGCATCAACAAGACCCGCACAAGCCTACTGGGGCTCCTTGTCCATTGTCTTGGGGAATCCTGGGGACTTTCTGGGATGGCACCACAGAAGACCTCGTGTTTGTATTTCAGGGCGTCAGAAGTAGCCTGTGTGCTCTCGTGTGTGTGAATTGAGGAGTGAAAAGGGGAGGGGGGCCCCGTACTCACAAAAAGTACAGTACAATGACTGGGACTGGGACCGAGACTGACAAAAAGATCAAATATTGCCCCCCTGATGATATGTAGCTCTATCTGTCTCTGCATATGTTATTCCAATCTGAAGAGCGTTGAGCAAGTAATTACCCATACAATTGCACGTTGCCTTGTTCTCGTTTCCCGTTCAGCAGATGGATAGGCAGTTTCTCGCCATGCTGACATTTAAATGTTAATCGACTTAGAAAGGGTAGTTTGATCGTTCGGGTAATTGTATACAAAGATAAACTCTGGATGTGCTCAATGGGATCGGGAATCTCTCTTTTCTTGCGCTTCGTCTCATTTTTGTCACATTCATCCCGAATGGGTTGTCGGACGATCCTATAGAGCGGGCCCCCCACTGGCCAGAGATCAAAATGTCCTAGGGTCAAGCGAAAGAAAGGAAAAAAACAAGCTACTAAAGTGTAAGGGTGTCTTAGGAGGCAGGTGTTGTTGTGGATGGTGCCTCTAGGGCGTCCCACTCCCCGATGGCCGCTACAAGGTGGTGGAGGTGGGTGCGTAATGCAATCTGACACCTGCATGACTACCATTTTAGGTACCATAAACAGCTATCTCGCCTGTTCCAATTTCGCATCGTGCTGGGAAAGCTGGTGCCTTATTCAGGACTGGCCAACGGCGAGGTCTTGTTGCGCCTAGTACTCGTACGCATAAGCACCGAACTGCAGGACATACTGCCAGTACGTACCTTGTTCAACTCAATTCCCGCTCGAGGTAGCAGGTACATTCTAGTAGACTTTTTTTTGGTGCCAGGAGAAGGCAGTCGTTTCCTTTTCCTCAACCTCACCACCTCATAGTAACTCGTCTCTTCCTTTTTCTTCCCTATCACCACCTTCCTCTTGTCTTGTTTTCCTTATTGTTTCTTCTACTTTCTTCTTCATCTCATCTTCATTAACGGCATCATCACAATTACGCTACAACAAGGCCCATTCAGGCTTCACTAGCACTTGCCGCAACCCTAGTGTCAATACCGGCTGCAGTCCTGTCGTGCCCCTTTCTCTCGTCTCGACATTGCCTTCCTCGCCCTCCCCGAGCCCCAGCCCTTCTCAGCTACCTACCATCGATTCGTTATCGTCTCCTTCTATTCTCGCGTGATCGTTGCACACATCGTCCCTGCTTTTCATCATAAATTTTCTTTGCATCAGCATTTGCTTTGTCGATCGCCTTGCTCCTCTACCAAGAAGGATTCCACTTCCCGTGACAACTAGAGTTTGGGAACTGTGCTTGCTTGTTCTCCCCTCTTCAACAACCCGCCACGCGAAACCTGTAATCCCATCACAGCCGCCTCTCCCAGACCTTCCTCTTTGAACACGGACGTCGAATACTCGCCTATGTTCTGCTAGATCTGCATCGAGACTCAAGGTGTCTTCTTCGACTCTTGACCTAGTTTTGTCAATAACCCCTATCAATCGCCTTCGTAACGGAGTCGAGAGTCGCTCGCGGTAATAGTGAGCCATCTTCTTCGACAAACCTACTCGATACTATCACGGCCGCTGGCGTCCTTGAACTTATAATTGCCTGGCTCTCTGGGCTGTAAACCAGGAAATCAAAAAACAAAGTCAGTAACATCTGCCGCGCCACCACCTCGGTCAGCTTGCGAGCCTTTTCTTTCTTGTTGGAACATCACGCCCAAGGAACATCAAGCACGACTTGAGACTATTGATCCGCGGATGAACTAGCTGGTCTGCTACCATGTTACAGCAATGCTAACATTTGTCTCACAGTTATTCCCCTTGTCCTACTCGGAGCAATAGGCAGTGTCTCTGAGTAACTGTCCTGAGTCTTATTTACGAACGAGTCTATAACCCGAAGACAAGAATCTCCTCACGAAGATCGTGAATCTGTTTCTTGCCAACGGCCGCCGAACCATAGATTCTTGATCTACAAATTATGGCTGCGCTGGTCCAGACCTATCCTCAGCAGACTGGAACGGTAACGATGCTTCAGACTCGACCTACCTCAGCAACAGGCATGGCATCAAACGGTCAGAGTCAGGGTGGCATTCCGTACACTGGAATACCATCCCAAACACCCAGGTATGGACCGGGTGCTCCCACTGGATACAGAGGCAGTTCGACTCCCGTTCAGCAGTACGCTTTCACCAGCACACCTACCCTCACCCATACCCACTCCTGGCAGTCACAAGGACAGCAAGCTCGTGCAGCCAACCAAAATGTAAACTATAACGCTCGCCAGTTTAGTTCGTCAATGACAAACCTGGCGTTCAACCCAAGTGGAGGCTACAACCAACCTGCGGCTCGAGATGATTCCGTTTTGCCCACTGCTCGAAATATCACACCCACCGCCCGCCCACACTCTGCATTCATTGCTGGCCCAACACAACAATCTCATGGATCGCCAAGCCCATCCAAGGCTGCTCCTGATAGGTATCGTCGCTCAGTAACTCCCCAGCAAAACCAGCACGTTCGGTCTCAAAGTACGACGCTTCCTGGAAACGGTATGCCGAGCGCGGCTCAACTCTATAACGGACCAAACCCCACACGCTCTGCTATTCCAAACCGACCCAACAGTTTCTACAACGCAATTCCCGGCACGTCTATGGACGACATGCATCTTTTGCCCCAATCGCCTCTCGAGGGCAATCGTTCGTGGAAGCGCAGCATCTCCCATGACAAAAAGCCCGAAGGACCATCCCAGACTCTTCGTGTCGTTCCAAGCCCTACAGCACACTCCCGCAATGGTAGTTCTGACAGCGTCAACTCGAGTCGTAGCAGCCATTCACGCCCTTCTTCGGTAAGTCCATTGTCCTGATTTCTTATCCAATCATCGGATCCTTGTCAGAGTCGTATAGCTAACAGGGATCGTCGCATAGTCTGCCAACCGTAACGTCGCTGTCCCCACCGGCAACCCCTCTTCCCTGGTTTCCGATGAGAGCGCTTCTAAGCAGGATCATTCCAAAACAGTCAACGTCCCCCAGCGAGGCTCATCTTCCGATGCTGTCAAGCGCACGAACAACCCATCACCCCTTTCAAAGCCCGCAACCATGGCTAGCGACGTTGCGGAGAATAATGCAGCAGCAGGCTCGGGCAATCTGGGTTCACCCGCAGCAAGGCAGCTAGCCGCAATTAATGAGAATGGACGCAAGGGCAAGAACAAGACATCTCGACTACGCCGTGCTTTCTCTTTTGGCAGCGCCGCCGATTTCCGCAAGGCTGCTGAGTCTGAACCTGCCAGCACCGACAAGACGGAAGCGTCGAAGCTTCACAAAGAACCAACGGCTGACGAAGCCTACGATGCTGAGCAGGCCCGTATTGCCGAGGCACAAGAGGCGGCTGGACTTGGACACAGCATTTATGGAGGTAGATTCTTTGGCGGCTCAACCGACAATCTATCCATCTCGTCAACAGCCTCGTCGGCTTCTATCATGATCCGAAAAATGGGTCGCGGAATGAAGAAGAGTGGCAGGTCACTGGTTGGACTTTTCCGACCAAAGTCTGTCGTCGGTGTTGCCCCTGCCGATGGCCCTGTACCACAGGCCAGCCAGGCTGAAGTATCCATGATCACGGTCGAGGCTGAGACTCAACGAGTCAACGTTACGGCAGAGCCCAAGCCTGCCGACGGCTTCCCTCGTCTCGAGCGCAATTCGATCGATACCAACCTCGGTGCTGAAATCGCCGAACGTTTGGGCAGCTCTGGTACCGACAACTCCAACTCGCGTAAAAGCATTGTTGGTGGTGACAAGGAGCGTGCGGAGATTCTGGCTGCGGTCCGCAAGGGCATCTTGAAGCGTAAGTACACAAACAATGGCATTGCATATGCCCGCCCAACTAACACGAATACTAGGCCCTGGCTCTGCCAGCCCTTCCATCCGCCCTGCAGATGCATCCCCTGGACTGGATCTACCCGGTGTTCCCACTATCAATGACTCGCCCAACTCGAGTGCCCCCAGCACACCGAACGACGATTCTCAGGGTCACCGAAGGACCGGGTCTATTGCTATCGGTAGTGAGGATTACTTCATGACGGCTATGAGACTCCGACAGGACACAAAGAGTGCTCCTGGCACACCTCACGCGGCGACGAAGCGCAACGCTACGTTTTCTCCACGACTCGTTTTCCACGACACATGGCCCAGCCAGGAGTATGATCGCCGTGGCGAGATTGCAACCTGCAACAGGCTCACGCCTATGCTGGCCCAGCAAATTAAAGAAGAACTGAACACTTTCAAGATGGTTAGTTTATGTAGTGATTAGACAGAATGATGAAGAAGCGCTAACATGGTTACAGGAGATGGAAGTTCACGAGAACTCGAAGATCTATACGCACTTTTTCTGATAACAGCAACGCCCACGACGCAGCGTGCCACTTTTCATTTTCCTTTGGTCGTTATCAACTACAAAAACCATACATCATGTATTCCACAATTTCCACTGTTCTGGGCGTTTCAAGGACAGCATAGTAAGGTGTCAACGGCGTTTGTTTTTTCCTTTTAACCACTGTCTAGCTGTGGAGTGGGATTTAGACCCAAGAGTCATACATTTCATTAGTCTGTCTTTCTTTGTCTCTATTTATTTGCGAGTGGCCAGCTGTGCTCGATAGGGTTGGTTGGACTGATGGTTTGGGTCAGAGGTCGTGATGGAGCCTGAGCAGCGACGGAGCTATATAAGCTGTACAAGTTTTCAGCTAAGCTGGCCGAGGTCTCTGCTCTCAAGTCCGATGCAGTACTCTGTTCCTGTACATGAATAATCCCATACACTACCTAGATGAGGAAGCGGGACAAGGAATCAATTCAGATGGATAGATTTGTTCAGCTTGGGATCCCCTGTCGATAATTTGGTTGATTTGTGCTGTGGGTTTTGGCGGCAGCGGGATGCTTTCTACATGTCTATCTATTCTATCTATCTATCTTATTTGTCGCTTATGTCGCATTTTCTGGTCAACAATTTGGGTATAATGTGCAGAGTTTATTAATGGCTTGAAAGTGAACTACCGTGGTCGTTAGTTGAGAATATCTTCTGTCACGACTTTACACAATGCTTGGTATGCCAACCGGTGGATTTGAGAGATTGTATTTATTGATATATATTAGGACTATAGGCTAAGTATGTAGTTATTTGTCGATGGGTAGTAGTTAAGGAGGCGTACGATAAGTCGATAGGATATCCATCTTGTGGTAGCGCAAGCTCCATCGAAGCATTCACGAGGTAGAGGTACAGTTCAAGTACCTCTACGTACCAGTACATGACCCGAGAGTTTTGGGTTCCTGACGAGGCTGAGGAGCCAACCGACGCCACAAGCCGCAATTGAAGAGGCTCAAAATAAAGCTAGAGCTGACTCAAGTACCGAGGTACATGGAAGTCTAGTCATTGTGTACTGGGTACCTTAATAGGGAACTAGACCGCCCCCACCTCCGGAAAGTGGGTGACCACCGCCAAGAACAAGGACTTTGGTTTTTTTTTTTTTTTTTTTTTTTTCCTGCCGCTTGATCGAACAATACTTCGACTGCTTCCATTCAACCAGCAGCTCCGTGCTTCAACAACAGCGATCACTCGCGCATGAAGTTGCTCGCCGTAAGCGTGGAGTGTTTGACTAAACGATTTCGGCTCCGGAAGGCTCCGGGGCCTGCGCATCTTCATCTTAGATATTTCAATCATATTGTCTCGGCACGGAAGCTCTCTACCATGACGACCGACAAGGATCAGAACCCCACGGGGGGCAGCCCTACTAAGCTTCATGGAAGGGCCTTCTATGAGAGTATTGGCAAGCCAAAGTACATCGTGGCTCCTATGGTGGATCAGTCCGAGTTTGTAAGTAGAAGTGTCTGATAGCTATCATGCCTGCTGTTGCTGATATGATACGTATTTGTCTTGAAGGCATGGCGAATGCTTACACGATCGTTCCTCTCTCCTACCGAGCAATCTAAACTTCTCTGCTATACCCCGATGCTACACGCTCGCCTCTATTCAGAAGATGAAAAGTATCGCAAGGCTCACTTCCAGCCTGTCCGTCCAGGTTCGGAAACTCCCTGGCTCGACGGCAATCCCTCCATCGACCGTCCGCTCTTTGTACAATTCTGCGCCAACGATCCTGACCATCTGCTCTCTGCTGCCAAGCAAGTCGCACCATACTGCGACGCTGTTGATCTGAACCTCGGCTGCCCTCAGGGGATTGCACGCAAGGGCCATTACGGGGCGTTCCTGCAGGAGGACCAGGATCTTATCTTCCGCCTGATCAACATTCTACACAAGGAATTGTCTATACCGGTCACAGCCAAGATTCGAATTTTGGAGACAAAGGAGGAGACTCTGGTGTACGCGCAAAACGTACTAAAGGCCGGAGCGTCCATCTTGACTGTTCATGGACGTAGACGAGAACAGAAGGGTCACCAGACCGGGTTGGCGGACTGGAAGATGATTAGATTCCTGCGGGATAGCTTACCACCAGAGACGGTCATTTTCGCCAATGGAAATATCTTGCAGGAGAGCGACATCGAGAGCTGTCTTGAGGCCACAGGGGCTGATGGTATTATGAGTGCTGAGGGTAATCTCAGTGATCCGTCCATCTTCTCTAAACCACCGCCACCTGGCGAAGAAGGAAGAGAATACTGGAGGGGTAAGGATGGCCGTGGTGGATATAGAGTGGATGCTGTTGTGAGACGATACCTGAACATCCTCCACGAGCATGCCCTCGGCGGCAAAGTTCCCGATCGAAAACCACTGTTCCTCCCTGGCGATGACACGACATGGATGGAGGAAAGCGAGCAGCAAGAACAAGAGCCTGCGACCAAGAGGCGGAAGAAGGAGTCCGGAAAGGGCAAGGAACACGGTCCCAATATGTCGGCCATGCAACCCCATCTCTTCCACCTCCTGCGACACTTTGTCTCCAAACACACTGATGTAAGAGATATGCTTGCCAAATCTCGTCTCGGCGATATGGAAGCCTACGAACGCGTCCTTGCGGCCGTAGAACGCAAAGTAGCAGAGGGCCTCTTAGAATACGAGCGAACAGATGGCGAGAATGTCGCCGAAACGCCCCTCCCCGAAGGTGAGATCGATCCTCCAGAGACGGAGAGCTCTGTCGGTACGCAGAGAAGATGCAGGAGACCCTGGTGGGTTGTGCAGCCTATCATCAGACCGCTGCCGAGTGAGGCGTTCAAAAAGGGGGCTTTAACGTTGAGCAAGAAGGATAAAGAGAAGAAGGCGGAGGAGGAGGCGAAGAAAGAGGACCTTAAAGTGAGAGATGCGGCTGTTGCTGGGTAGGGGATAGATGGCATTTGTTCAAACATTAGACGGCGTATGGGTGGGATAGATGGGCGCCTTATATGTGCTTTAATCATTAATATGACAGGAATGTGAATGTCACCATCGTCACGTTCCCTTTATTCGGTGTGCTTGTGCTTGTGCTTGATTTCCAGATGCTATAGAACTAGCTGTAGAAACTATGATAGTTTCGCTTTCCCACCAATACCGAAACTTCCCGTCCCTTCACCCGATACAATATGGGGTCTTATCATATCAGATGCTTCGCACTTCTCTCCAGGCAATTTCCGTAACCGGCCATGCACCTCTCATTTCTCCTGAACGACCAGCCAGCCGAGACCATGATAGCACTTCCCACCACAAGAGTTGTTTTGGACTCAAGTGACTGCTGCATAGCCATATACTCCAGTACGGACGCCTGGGAGAAACGCAAGTGAACCACCGACTGAAGCATTGCCTAGACAAGTTTGTAAAGGAGCAACCATTTAGCCTACCCACAAAGACAAGAGTTAGTATAATTGAACCGAAATAGCGGACAGACTGAAAGGTACCAGCGAAGATTCTATCAAGAAGAATCCCAAGCTTAACCAGCACGCTTGCCAAAGTTCGAATGATGAGAACCGTCAAGAGGTCGTTGATGAGGCAGGTGAGAGCAACCAGAAACATCGGCATTTTGTAGTTCGACGTTGTCGGAGTAGATCTTTATTGATAATCGACGGTTAAGGGGCGACGAGAGTATGTTAACTAAGTGAGCTCTTGAAGTGAACGATGAAGAGTCGAGAAGAAACGTTACTGTCTGCATTCTTGACGGGGATATCTATATATGGACTGGCTGTCTTGGGTGAATGCCTGGTAAGTGAATGTTTGCTGCGCATGTATCTAGACAATGGACGTGTCGACAAACAAGAAAGGTCATGGCTATTCAACTTGACAATGTCCATTCTTACTATTCATCATGTTCGCTTAATCTAGTGTGATTGTTGTTTGAAGCCTGGAGTTTCGATGCCAATCCTAGATTCGCGATAGCTTCATATAAAACTCCTCGGTGACACTTTATGTCATCAAGGTCATCCTTCTCATAAACTGCTCTTTCCTGCGAAAAGTCACTTGCCAACTACCTCGTCTGCGTTCTCCTGATTCTGCCTCCCATCCTCATCCTCATCTTCATCTTCATCTCTACCTTCATCTTCATCCTTCTTGTCTTCCTCTCCTCCCTTGTCTTCTTTTCTCTTCTTAAAGAACCAACTCGCCGCCCCTCCCGCCGCAGCACCACCCTGGACCATACCATGAACCACCGCAGCACCGGCACCTCCAGCACCAGCGCTCTGAAGAGTTGCGAATAGACTGCCCGCAGCGACGTTGCCCATACCGGCCTGCGCGCCAGCGGCAAGAGATCCTGTTGCGTACGTTAGGAGAATAGGACAGACGACAGGGAGGGGATGCTAGATCTTATACCTCCTACTACACCGTTGGCGCCGAAGCCAGCTAGTCCCAGAGCAGGCGCTACGACAAGACCTGGGATTGCTACGGTGACGGCACTGACACCTAGAGCAGATGTGACATAGGGATGTTCTTTGGCGAATACCGTAACGTTCTTCCACATTTCGTTGGTTGTAGTTTCTTTTCAGTCTTTATTCAGATGTCGCTCGTTCAGCAGAGGTTGTTGGTAAGAGTAAGATGAAGTCGGTTTGAGGCTGAGAGTTTGAGATAAGGAACGCAGGATGTCAGATGTTTGAGGATGTTGGTTGGTGTTTGATCTGTATGCAGGAGGCCGACCATGTAGGCCGCAAGTGCAAATCCTTCAACCAACAGTTGAAACCAAGACCATAGCCATGTAAAGACTCGCCGGTTGAAATCACACCTTTGAAATAATCAAGTAGTTACGGGGTATTACAAGTCTTCAATTTCGATGACCTCGCTGATGATACATTCCCATACCCAGTCTAGCTGCAAATGCAATCTCAAGAACATTTCCGCCTCTTATCCAATTACACCCTTTATTCCATGCACACATACGTCTCTCTCATCTCAAACCCCTCAACTTCCTCGTCGACCACGCTTCACTGGGGGTGGTGACCTAGATACACTATCGCTGTACCGTCTCCTCTTGGCTGGCACAGGGCTAACTGACCGTTTGCCTCCGCGTCTAGGGGGGCTTGGTGACCGTGAGTAAGAATCTCGACGGCTGCCGTTGCGGAGCGGTGGTGGTGACTGGCTCGCTGGCTTAGCTCGTTTGGGTGATGGAGACCGGGAATCGTATGAAGGCGAGCGACTGTCCTTTCTGCCTCGTCCACTGCTTACAGAAGAGCTGTTCCGCCTCTTGGATGCAGGACCGGCATTTCCGCGCGGTCGTCCACGTCGATCTGGGGCAGGTCCATCCCGGTCTTTCACGGGTGTGACGGAGCGGCTGCGAGAATCATATGAACGGCTGCGCGATGCGGCACGTCGGTTACGGGGAGCAGGTGATGGCGATCGGCTCTTGGAACCGTACGAGGCTTCTCGGCCTCGAACAGGCCGTCGAGGTGGGGTGCGTGAACGGCTGCGAGACGAGTATGAACCACTTCGTGCCCGACCACGAGCCGCACGAGGTGGTGGTGAGCGTGAGGCGCTCCCGCTGCTATAGCGACGACCACGTCGTGGTGGGCTGGCGGAGCGTGAGTCGCGATCACCCCCTCGTCGAGGAGACACAGACCGCGTATACGACCTGGATCGCGACGAGCTATAGGAACGGTCACGCCCTTTTCGTGGGGGTGTGCGAGATAGTGATCTTCCTCGATCACCTCCCTTGCGAGGTGTTCGGGATCGGGATCGGGATCGAGAGTATGATGAGCCTGTGTATGAAGAATAGCTCGAGACAGAGTCTGAATCCGAATCGTCGGCTGCCGCGGGCGCAGGCAGTGCTGGCTTGGGCATGTTCTGAAGATGGGTTCGCATCTCCTCTGTCAGAGCACCCATACCAATACTGGTAAAGTAATTGATGGAGAATCTGATGTTGCGAGGGTTGTCTTTGGGGAAGAGTCCCTCCAAGCTGGGTCGGAGTGTTTCGTCCGTCAGGCGTGCCTTCAACTTGGGCATACCGATCTCCTCAGCAATGAACTGGAACAAGATCTTGATAAAGATACGACTACTCGATGTGGTCTCATCTTCATTTAAATGGATAACAGACAGGCAGTGCCAGCCAAGGGCGTCTGAAGCAAACATGTGACCAAAGAGCATGGCGATGTTACGCAGCTTGTTGTTCTCATAACGGTGGATAGTCTCGTAGTACTTGGCAAAAGCTTGCTCAAACAAGTCGCACCAGAGCCGGTTGATTTTGGCGAAGCGTTCGGCAATCATACCGAAGAATTTGGTATACGTTTTCTCCTGAGAGCAACACTCGACAATCATGGACGGCAGCTCAGGCTCCTGGCCAGCAGGGAGGTTGATCTTCATGAGCTTGTGAACAGCTTCCTCGGGATCAGCGCTCGACATGATGGTAAGGTAGATGGTTCTGCGCAGGTTAACCAGATCGGCGTTGGACTGGTCTTTGATCTCCATTGCTTTTGTCTTTTCGTCCTCCTCGTCTTCTGATGAACTCTCGTAATCGTCCTCGTCGTCACCTTCCGAGTCACTGCCCTCGCCGAGAATCTCGGCCTTGAGCTTCTTGTACGCCTCCTCATGCTCCTCCCATTCAGGATCAAACTTGAAAATGTTGAGTCCATCCTGCACATCAATCTCGCCTTCAAGCTCGACTCGGTGGGTGATCTGGTCCTCTTCCTCGACCAAGTCCAACTCCTCCTTGACAGCAGGATTGTCCTTGAACTTGTCCTTTCGCACCTGGAATAGCACCTCAATCATGTACTGTGTTCGCTTATCGATATCGGCCTCATGCAGAATATTTCGGAACTGGTCAAACACGGCCATTGAGATCGAAGGCTGCATCTCCTCCAAGTACTGTCCAACTTCACGACAGAAACCGACTGCGATCTCTACACTGTCGTCGGTGGGTTTATGTAGCAGAAGCAGCAGAATTTGTCCAGCCAGCATCTCGTGCTGGACCTGCTGGTTGATGAGATGTGCGAGGAACGTGGTAGATGAAAGGCAGACCGACTTGTCGTTGCGCTTGAATCCCTTTCGGAACTGCATCACCAGGCGGCGAACCAGAAGTTCACCAACCTGAGGCAGTTTGGTGTTGACGATGGCGGCCATGGCAGCGTAGATGGGCGTGAAGGGTAAACTAGCCGCCTGGGCCTTCATAATCGATCGACAGAACAGACCTCGTCCTCGAACCAGATTCTCGCCAAAAAGCTCCGGAACGATAAACTTGATATTCGCCGTGTTGACCTTGTTAATCAAACCATTGATACTTTTCTTGAGTGCCTCCCAGGCCATACGCTGATACTCCTTACTCGTTTTGTCGGTGATCTGAGCTTGGAGCGCTCGCAGTCTCGCGGGTGGAATGTATGTACCTCCGGATCGCATCGTCAACAGTTTCTCGTACTCGGCTTTGGCAGCAGCCTGCTTCTCCTCCTCCGTGCGTACAGGAGCAGCAGGCTTTCGAGGCGGTGATGGCGAACGGGATCGTGGTGCTTTGGCTGGACGATACGAATCACCTTCGCGCTTGTCGCCGCGGTCACGATCGCGACGGGGGATGTCGACGCTGGCAGACGCCATTGTCACGAATATGAGCAGATCCGACAAGCTTTTGACGATATTCTACTTTCAAAGGAGTGAGTCGCTAAGTTACTGAGAGACTGGGTTGGAGGGTCGGCTTTGTATTGTCAGGAAAAATAGATGGACGTCGACACTTCAAACCAAGGCTGGGAGAGAGGTTACAAAATTAAGCCATGCGCTGCAGGCAAACAAGCAGGCAATAAGGTCCCATTCTAGCACGAGAAAAAAAAAAGGTCAGCGCACAGACCTACTTCACGCGCCAGCCAGGTAGCTTTCAGCCACAGTCACTAGCACAAGAGCAAGTTGAAACGATACTGTGGCTGTGCAAGGTCCGTGGCTGTTCTCATGCTCCACTTCAGATCTCATCGTCAGTTTCCCTCCAAAATGGATGGAGTGGACAGGCTGGACTTTGGAGTAAAAAAAAGGAAAAGATACCTCCTGTCTCGTACCCAAATCCACCACCCTAACCTCCGTTCCCAACATATCACCACTTTCTTCAACGACATTCTTTTTTAATTCTCTTTCTTTTTCTTCTTCTTTACCATCTGTCCATCCGCTTAGCCCACTCATTTCAATCGCACTCCTTTTTTAACAATGGTAATTGCTTTCCGAAACCCTGTTCATAGTGGCAGACGTTCCCCCTTTACACGCTGGGGATGAACCCCCCCCCCCTTGACGCGATTTCGACTTTCGTTGCGCGCCTGTCTTTCGAAACCCCCTCCTATTTTACCATTGACCTCTTGCTAACCCATTACCCGTTATGCAGTTGGACAAAATTGTCGGTCTCGCCATGCTCGTGGCCGCTTCCGTCGTCTTCACCTACTACACCATCTGGACACTTCTCATGGTACGTCAAAGAGCTAGCCCCCCTATCTTCGTTGCTCTACCCCCTCCTGTTTAAACGACCTACGAGCGCAAGTCACTGACTGTGTTTCACGCAGCCCTTCGTCGACGATGACCACACTCTCCAGAACTTTTTCCCTCCTCGCGTCTGGGCTATTCGCATTCCCGTCATTCTCATCCTTCTCGGTTCCGCTGTTGTCGGTTCGTTCCTGAGCATGGTCATGATTCGAAGCAACAGAAAGAAGGCCGCAAAGGCCAAGGTTGCCGCCAAGAAGAAGAACTAGATCCGACACTCGACTATCGTCGTCATAATCAACATTATCATTACTACCTTTACTGCATGCATCATGTAAATATCATACGGCATCCCAGGGCAATGTTCCATCATGGGATCATGTGGCGCCGTCTAATCTTAAAGCCTTGAATTATGGCAATCAGAAGCGCGGTCTACGGGTTTCACGAGATGGAATTGTAATGTGAAATGGGTATCTAGCTTATTTGTATTCATTGAGATACCAAACCAGTTAAACATGAGCATTCCTGCAGAGTATCTCTTGTTGTAAGAGAACTCATATCAGCACTTTGAAATCAGTTGACTCCAGCAAGAACCAGACACCAACAAGAGTGGCCATACGGTCCATATCCATTCCGTGAACTGACCCCAGCCAAGCATTGTTCAGTACCAAAGAATGCCATGAGCGACAGAAATATGGACTCGTTATACCTGCAAAGAAGTACCAACTCCAACAGGCAAAACTGCAAATCCTACCCAAGACCTGATTACTCAACTGGGACAAACCATTCATACTCTCTGATCTGCAAAATCGAGAACTTCGCAATCATCCTCGAAGAAGCCGTCCTCGACTGGCCCTTCTCCATGAGCTCCACGGCGTCTTCTCGTCGTCACCACAATCTGTTCCTCATCTCCATAAAGCATGACGCGCTCCATGGCAGATTGGGGCAGTGCAATGTGCTCGTCGAAACCACCATCCTCCTCCGCAACAGGCGGCAGCGTCAACTCTAATCGGACAACAGGTATCTCTTGTCCGAAAGCCCATGGTGCGCTATTAAGTGCATTTGAACCTGTAGCCTGACCCCTCTTCTTCTTCTTCTTTGACACTGTTGGCTGCTCATCCAGGCTTGTTTCTGCAAGCATTGCGGAGACTACTTCTAGTTGACCTGCCGTACCTCGACCGTACTCGCACAACGTCACTCGTCGATCTGTGTGGAAGGGCTGATACGGCGCGCTCGACTCGATCTCGGCCTGGGGAATTGAGGATTCCATGGTTTGACAGGCAGGAGCTACGCGGTGCCGTGCGTTTAGCGTCAGAGTGTTGGTGTTTCCAACGTCCATCTCATGATCGGAGAGATCAAAGATTTCGTCCTGCGCACCCAAGTCCATGAGTTGTCGCACCGCCGGTGCTACGAGATCATTGGGCAGCATCGGTACGTTATAATCGTGGTATCTGCTGGCACGAGTCACTCGCCTGCCTGCTTGAACCGACGACCGGCGAGTTTTGCAGGAGAATGCTCGCACGAGACCGTCCCCTACCACATACAACCCATGATGCCTGCGACTCTTGATCCATGCCACGCAAGAGGCGAAAGGTGGGCCTGAGCTAGGAGGGAGCGAGACTCGGTTCTCTCCCGTATGTCGAAGTTGATTGATAGCTGTTCCCGTTTTACCAAGCGAACTGCTGATACTAGCGGCAATTACTCGACCGCCCATAGCTGCTGAATCCTTCAGAGTATTGCTAGAGGCGCCGGGAACATTAGCACTACTACGGCGAGGCCGTGTGACAAATGGCCTAGCAGCCTGATATGCTGCACCAAAGGCACCCGTCGCGATAGATACGGCCGTCGTAGGATGCTCTGGAGTTGCTGTACCACTTTCGAGAACAGCCTTTCGGCGACGAGGGGCGGGCCACATGAAAGCGCTCGATGGCATATCGAGTAGATGGACAGTGCCACGCTCTGTAACCATGGCTAGCCGCTCACCGCGAGACTGTGTCCAGGCGACGTCGACGATGCGCGCAACCGTCATTCGAGAAAATTGAGCGATTTGCCTGACCTGAGGTCCTGTGCTATTGTTTGGCGCGATCGTTGCTTGAAGCGGCGATGACCTAGTATGCTGGATACGCAACAGATCCCAAACGGTCTGAACATCCCCCCTACTGCTGGCCGTGAAAAGAGCTAGGGATGAAGGGGAGAAGGAAAGAAAGCTGCATCCGAGAGGTGTAGAAAATGTGGTCAGAGGATGAAGGGAGCTTGAAGCCGGTAGTGACTCGGCATCGAGAATCGATACAAGCCCGGGCTCCTTAGTTACAGCTTGGCCTGACGAGCCATGAGTGGGAGGAAACTGGCTTGGGTCGCCATGGGGAGATCGAGTACCGGCCCAATGCTGCGGGGGAGACTGAGGGCTCGATGACTTATTCCAATACGAATTCCAAGCTTGTAAACCCTGTTGGCCAACCCATTTTGCCCCCTGAATCAGCTCCTGCGTCGTCTCGCGCATAATCTTGTTCACAACGCTGTCAGATATGGGTAGATCGACCGAAGCGGATACTGAGGGTAGCTGAGGGGGCGTCACGCTCGAGATACCAGGTGCTTTGCCTAAAACTGGTACCGGCACATGAGCTCGGAGCGAGACTTGTGAAGAGGGTGTTGATGGACAGTAGGCAATCCAACGGCCATTGATTGTAATAATTGGAGTTTGTGGGCTTGCGCGCGGTGGGACAGGTGAAGTGCGTGTCTTGTCATTCTCTTCTGGCACCTCACCACGATGGCTCTGTTGGAGACTGGTCCAGATCTTACCGACACAGGCGAAAATGTGGCCATTCTGACCAGCCAGAAGTTGAAGATATACCCAGCATTCACCAGTTGCCCCAGAGCAGACAACGACTGTGCCGCCATCCGCTCGAATACTGAACAATCCATTTGGCTGAGGAGGTCTAAAGATCGGATTCGTAACGGAAATTTCAGGGTTGATGGGGATCTTGGGCGCTTCGAGCAAGACGTCGACTCGCTGGTTCGTTTTTAACGAGTATACCTCTACAGTTGTCTGATATGCGCTGATCGGTTGTCTTGCTGGGTATCCGTCTTGTTGAGTATAAACCGATCGAGGGCTTGCTGCACCATCCGGTCTTGGGCTTGCGCCATCCTGCATGCTAGGAGCGCCAGCAGTGGCCGGCGACAGAACAGGACCGTGGACTACCACGGCTACCAGTGGGAAGAGCGACTCTTTCTCACCGCTAGCAGTCCAGGGTAGAATTTTGGCATGATGGACCCCTCCTCTCAAACCTTTGAGGCTTGCAGTTAGTTCCAGTCCTCTCTTGCCAACCGCGTAAACATCCAAGCCGCCCTCGTATCCTGCTATCGCGACGTTACTTGGGCTATTGGGAAAGCTGTCGCACTCTGGAAGTTTATCAAAGCCAAAGAAGTAACCCCGCTCGCCTGCCTTCATGCTCGAGTTAGACGTCATGTTAAGATCGATGTCCGGCGCACCGTAGAAATGCGCTTGAGGCTGATGCGGAAGCGGCATATGGCTTCCTGGTCTTGAACCAGAGAAAGGAGAATTGACAGAGCCGCGGCGATATACAGCATTCAGAGGCGGCGTCTCTGGTGACTGATAATGTGCGTCCATGTGAAAGCTCAAAGGACGGCGACTATGGTTCGGCGACGACAGAGAAGACGGCGACGGGCTCATATACGGCCTCTGGGTAGACCAGCCGTGTTGTAATCGACCAGACTCTTCATAAGAAGAAGGTTGTGTTGGAGGTGAATCACCCATAATGCTAATGAGGTTGCCTGGAGACCCGGCCAAACCACCCCTTGCCCATTCATTATTCATACTTGGTACAGTGCTCGCAGAAGCTGGTGTTGTGGACAAAGCATCCAGCATAGGAGAGACGGCAGGGTTGACATGATCGGGAGGTGAAGATGCTTTGATCTCGGGGGTATCGGCAGGAGGTGTCGAAGCGGAGGATGAAGGGGGACTCTTAATCTGGTTGGGACCTCCACCGTCGGCGGTGTTATTGACGTTGCTGGTTTCCTTTGCGCTATTATTGTTGGCAATACTGCTACTATCGTGACCAACAGGGTCAGTCATGGTTCATAACTGGTGACGAAGAGTCATGGTCATGTGTGCAAGATGTAATCAGGAAGGTTAGTGGGGGAGGACTCACGCGAACTTTCCAGCTGTCTGTTTTGTCACGGCTGCCGCAATTCCACCGCTTTCTCTGGCATGCTTCTTGTCCTTTTTTGCTGTTGGTGAAAGAGTCATGATTAGTTTCTGCTTGTCGTTCTTTTACTCAGGACGAGGGGCGCGGTTGCACTGATGAGTTGGAGAATAGGCGCGGGACCGAGTCCGTCCGGGTGGTGTAAGAAAGAGAGGGGCAGATAATGTACAATCAACACAACGCAACGCAATACAACACAACGTACAAGGCATTCAACTGATATTATAGAAAGCGTCCAAGCAGTTTCCCACCCCTAAAAAGACGTTCGCGTTTCTGCAGAACGAATTTCCCGTGGAAGAAACAGAGCTTCAGGCGAAGCACCAGGTAAAGCTGGTAAAGGTGTTGGGATTCAGACAACCGCGGCGAGAAGGGAGATCTCGCTGGCTCGTACTATTAGATGGGATAGACAGGCTCGCTCTCGGTGGTGTTAACGTTAGTCTCGAGAAGGAACGGCGGGGAGTATGCGTTGGAGTAATGGGCGTAGACCAGCTTCGCCTTTGAAAGTCTATAAATATGAGTATGAGTATGAGTATGCCAGAAAATGCTGTAACAAAAGAAGGACAAAAAGAGTATATGACTGTATATAAGAAAACCGCCTGTTGATGCTAATGATTTGTTCGATATAGTTCCAGAAGATAAAGTTGAAGCTGAAGTTGTAGGTATGAAGGAAGATGAAATGCAATGCAGGTTTCAACAAGGAACGAAACGTTGAGGAGCTCCCATCGATTGGTACCGTACCTACAACAATGATAGAGGAGTCATCCGGAGAGAAGGGGTTTCGGCGGGTTGCGTGTAAGCCGGGGCAGAGCTCACTCAGTAAGGCAGCACCCTTCACTTCATCCTTCAGAGGGGCAGGGGACCAAGGTAGTAGGTATTGAATGAGTGAGTGACGCCAAAGTTTAGGTCGAAGGTCGAAGGGGTGGGTGTAGAAACAATCGAGGTATCGATTAACAGAGGGCTAGAGGGCCACATGTGCTATCGAGACGCTGTCATAGAGGGGTTTGAGTGTTTGAGAGCGGTAATTTGTGACTGACTGGGTTAGATACTAGTAGCTTGGGGGGAGTGAAGCGGAAGACCAGGTTGAGGGGGGGTAGACCATGTGCTAATCTTAGCAGTAGTTATAGCGGGGGGTTGGTCTTGGAGCGGGGGAAGATGGATGTGGATGCCACTGATAAGGAGACGGGACATTTGTTCGAAAAGGCCTCCTCGACTATTGATTGTGTGTAATTAGAGCACAACGCAGCCGGGAATCATCATGGAATGCGATTTCGGCAAATGCTTCAGTACAGTGTGTTATCTACCCAACCAGTCGATAACACCCGGTACCTACGTTAACCTAAATCACTCATCCCCTCCCTCCCCCCAACTACATTTCTGTTATTTGTTTTAATTAACCCAAATCTCACGCCCCCAAAAAAGAAACAAGAAGGCTCGCTGACCCGGAGTGATACGTATCAATGAGCCGGATCTGCGCCGTCTCATGGCTTCTCATGTCAGGCACCCCGATATATCCTGCGTCACCTGGGGTTTCCATATTTCTGTTTTCATCTCTGATCCTCTGCTTGTTTATGTTGGAGAAGTTGAAACATGCGGTGACCATTCCGACATCTGACGAGCTGGGCTTGATCGGCAACATGGGAACAACTCAGCATGCGGGTATGGCGCATGCACTGCCCTTGTCTTATTCGTTTTATCCCTCTGCTCTGATGCTCCCCACGTTGATGACAACCCTCTTAAACAGACAGACATGGTGAACAGCTATTCAACCCCCTGTTCGTAATGACGAGTTTCCCGTCCTTTTGGGGCGGGGTTGAACGTGTTCATGGGGGCACAGCATCTTTTACACCTTGAGATGCAGACATCACCAGAATAAAATCCCGGAATCTATGCTCCCTCAGCTTGATGTAGTCGTACACCTACCTATTTCATCAAGAGAATGTAATCAGGTTTCTCTGGCTGGACCTGGACCCGGACCCGGACCTGGGTCTTGCTTTTATCGGGAAGAGCTTGCATGGGTGTAGCGATAACGAACCACCACCAGGGGAAAGGGA
Source organism: Fusarium penzigii (assembly GCA_013623535.1). Lineage (NCBI taxonomy): Eukaryota > Fungi > Ascomycota > Sordariomycetes > Hypocreales > Nectriaceae > Fusarium > Fusarium penzigii. The sequence goes on from JABFFC010000075.1 coordinate 96,088, forward strand.
ACATTGACGGATGGGAGAGAAAAGGCTGGCCATGTTTTCATCCTTGTAAGCTCATCAATACTTTCCCCAGATTCCAGCCCATCGTGGCACGTCCCCAAATCTACTTCCCGTCTGGTTCATCTCACTACGGTATCTTACCAACCTACGGACTGGGCCACATGATTCTGTATCGTGACTCTGGGTCAGGTGAGCATTGCCTCCTACGCCATTTCCTCTTTGGCATCTGAGATCACGATTATTGATGCAATCACACTTGTCGAGATTAAACACTGTGATGGTAATTTAAGGGGTGTTAAAGCACAGGGTGCTGATTTTTTATCATCACGTAACTAATAATGTTGACGACATTGACCCTGGCCGTGATGTTAATTAGTGGCTCATGAGCAGTACAGTACAAGCATGGTTTGAAAGGGGGGGCTGGACTTCAGCCTGTTCCCACTTCAATAGATGCATTAAATAGACTTTCGGGGATTTATTCAATGATTTCCTCCCAGGCTGGTTGTTGCGATTATGCATGCTCGACGCGTTCGCCTCTATTGCAAGATGTGCTCTTGTGAAGCTCTGTTGTTCAATATCGAGTTATCCTGTCCTGTCCTGTCTATTGTCCTTGTCCTTGAAGCCCCCACCTTGTCATGATAAACCGCACGGACAAGCTATGACGTACTTAGGTAGTTGGACAGGACACATGATCAAAACAAAGGTTTACTATGGCATGAAAATTCACATTTGCATTCCTCAAGTTTTGAAACAATTCACGAAACATACCCGTTAATGAACCAGTATCGAATTCATTCTTTTCACTTTTTTTTTCACCCAACGTCCTTGATATCATACAACAAAAAATCACAACCATACCATGATACGCTATTGTTCATTCTGAATCCAGACCCGATAATTCGCAAACTTGTACTGTCCGTCCACCTTCTTCAACACCGCGTGCGCCGTCCACTTTGCCGGCATCGATCTCCCGTCTTTTGTCAGAAAGGTAGCTTCTCCCAGAATCATGCACTCGCACTGAGTATCGTCCTGTGCGCCCGCAAATCGTCCGGGAAACACCTTGAGGACGGTGTGTCTGCGTTCCTGGACGTGCTTCCACATCCGTGTGCGGAAGTCGTAAATTTCTAAACAAACAATGTCAGCCGCAAGACCAAGCAATTCACAAACATAGAGAAGATAACGAACCTTTGCTTCCTGTCGCCTTATCTAGGCCAATCTGTACGAACGCGTCTTTTGTGAAGGAATCGACCCAAGCCTGGTTCTCTTCGGCATTATCAGACAATTGGTAGAAGTTCGTGATGAACTCGTGCAGCGCCACATCATTTCCATCGTTATTCTCTGCATACGCAGGCTGATATTGATTCAAAGTGGTTGACATTGTAGCTGTCCTTTTCGAAGATGAATATCGTTGTGAAGAGTACGATCAAATTATAAATGGAGAGCACAACAAAACACGGCGACACTGAGCGAGGATATCCCAACTATTTAAATACCTGACACTGATGAATCTTTGTCCCTGAACTGACTAGGACCCATCATGACGCTCGCTGTGGGACTTTGTCGGGAAGAAATGGACGAGGCGGACCACCAAAACGAACGGAAAGCAACATCAGGTCGTGTTTTATTCATAGAAAATGAGGGGTCTTGTCCACCTTGAACTTCCCTTCCGCCCAGCTTTCCATAGAAACTTCCATGCATATCGTCAAAGTTTATTGCCATGTGGATCGTCAAAACAAACTCCACAGGCATCATCATCATCATCATCACGGCCGAAGGGAACTTTCTTTTCGCAACACCGTGATTGTCAGTGGGAATAACATCGATCTCTTCCATCGAAGCGTGATTGGTTTAGTGGTAAAATTCTCCGTTGCCATTCGAGTAACGTCGGGGAGCCCTGGGTTCGATTCCCAGATCACGCATTGAATCTTATCTTTTGCTGTTTTTACCAACCATCCATCCATCGTCTTGATATGAACTACGAGTTTTCTTTTTGGTCTTGTTACAAAGTAATAGTAGACCCCGGCAGCTTGTCCGTGAATGAGGCCATGGCAAACGTGAATAGCTGAGGAGTATTGCATCTTCACATTCATCAAAATCAACTTACACTTGGTCATGTAAACAGCCAACAAAATAAGGGTATCATTTCTTCCCGTAGAATCAACTGAGAATTCTTCTCCAAGCTCTGGCACATTTGATCTAAAACACTCAATTTCCCTTGCCAAACTCCTTTCTCCTTTGGATCGCAAGTCCAGATCCCGTATAAGCACTTAAACACCCTGTCATTCCTGTACCAGCCATCTTACATCTTGACACCTCGTGCGCTCACTTGTCCCTTTTCTCCAATATTTAGGAGTATACGACACTCGGGGCAATACCATTTCGTTGTTCGAGCCGGCACATTCGAGAGACCAACACATTCGAGGTGGAACCACTCTTGCTTGCAGTTCTAATATACGGTCAGTTTCTCTTTTAATTCCCAACATGTGCTATTCGTGTTGATGCTGACGGAAATTGTTGATAGAAGGGCAAGATAGACAGAGTTGAAGAGACCACTTACGTCGTTATCACATTGGATCATGGTACCGAAACTGACTCCATTGCAGAGGCAGTACCTTGCTTCATTTGGATCGATATCTTCGTCATCCTCTTCTTCCTCTGGCTCTGCCGGTCCCTTGTCCCGTCTCGTGCGAGCCTTCTTGCGAGGCGCTGCCTTTCGTTTGCCCACAGCGCTATTCCTACCGCCGCCAGTGGTACTAACAATTCCGGGGGCAGGACGCCTGGTTCGCTTGGGTGGCCGGGGCTCCGGTGCCGGTGTATTGCGCGCCGTTGAGGCGCGTCGCGGCCTATCCGCAGCTAGCGAAGGCTGCGGTTCTTGACTCGACAGTTTACCTCGAGAGCTAGGTCGGCGGACGGAAAGGCCGTCAGGATTTGGTGTTGTTCGTGGTGTCTGTGCCCTTGAGGAAGGCTGCTTATATGCTGCTTCGGGCGCAAGTGTCGAGGATGCGTTCGAGATATCCTGGGGCTCCTGTAACTGAGATGATGATCTCAGAGACCGAGCAGTGTCGTCTTGTGGCTCTTCCGGGGCCTGTGGTTGGGTACTTTGCTGCTGCTGCTGTGCCTGCTTTGCAGCACCACCTCGGGTTTGTCGCCGAGTAGTCTCTCGTACCGAGGGGACAAAAGGCGTTACCGACTTTCGAGACTCGATAGGAAGGGGCACCGGTGTCTCCGTGTTTGTAGTTCTTCCGGACGGTGTAGTAGTGGTTATGTTCAAGTTGGACGCACTTGGTGTAGGAGATGCAGCCACTCTACTATTTGACGAACCCTGGGGTGGGACAGGAATAGGGACAGGAGTTTCCATCAAAGTCACGACAGGTTCGCCTGGGGTTGCAAGAGGCTCAGATGATGAAATCTCAGGCGACGAGACTTTGCTCTGACTTATCGAAGGCCGTTGGGGAGGTGGAACAGGCGTCTCGGTCTTGTTGCGCTTTATCGGCGGCCGAGTAGGAAGAACCTCCTTCTCAGCCTTCTCCGCCTTCTCAACTACTTCCTTGGTCTCCTCGTCCTCAGCGTCTCGTTTCCGCTTACTTGTACGGGATGCGGTCCTCGTTTTTCCTGCCTTAGCAGGAGTCTCTTTGGATGGCTCGGATCCCGAGGCCTTGCGTTCACCGTTTCCACCGAGAAAGAGCTTAGCCGCCTCGGTCATCTTCCTAGCAGACTCTTCCGCTTCCTCGGCTGCTTGTTTGGCGAGATCTCTCTTGAGTTTCTTGGCTTCGTTTAGCTTCATGCCTCGGTTGCTCGTAGGGACTTCTTCAGCGGCCAGAGTTTCGACACTGATAGCACCAGCAGGGAGTTGCACCTCCCCAGACTCGTTGTTGACTGTGACTGGGGCGGGGACAATTGCTTCAAACGCCCGGCCCGCCAACTCTGCCTCTTTCTTCTCTGCGCGATACGCATCAGGGCCACGCCCAAGAGCCTTGAGTTCTCTAGCAACCATGGTTTCGCTAGGTGTCCATGTGGCGTTCTTCTTCATACGTTTGCGCAGCTTGGCTAGCTCGTACTGGGTGAGCTGGAGCCAGGGAGCATCTGAGCTACCTATAACAGCGTTGTCCGGTGGTGGTTGAAGCAAGGCTGCATTGTTGGCGGCCGCAGCCTCCGCCAGTGCTGCAGAAGAATACGTCACCGGACGTGCCAGGCGGTTGGGTGTTTTGGGAGGCTTGGCAGCGACGAGCTTGATACGAGGCGCGGGCGCGGGTGTTCTGTGCCCAGTAGCCGGAATATCAGACTCCTCGTCCGAACTCACGTCGCTGTCGTCTGTGTAGGTATCATACTCGATATCGTAGGGGGCCTGCACCTCTCCGGGGACTATAATTCTGGGCACCTGTGGACGCTTGGGTTTAGAGGCACCATCTCCAGTCTTCGTAGCCAGTTTGGTCCTGGACATTTGTGGTGACCTTGAAGTCACAGGACTCTTGGGCTCCTCAGTTGGGTAGTTGTCCATCATCTTCTGTAATTTTGCCAACAAAATCTTGGCCTTGTTATAATGCCGATTTACGTTTTCGGACATCCGCACAGCCTCGGCATGCGCCAGCACTCTGGAAGTGAGAGCAGAGTCGAGCTGTTTCGAAATATCCGCGCGAAGCTGAACTGGCAATGGTCGCTCCTCTGTGGGGATATGTGGTAGTCGACCCCAAACGGTGGTCAAATCGTCGACTTTATTCGAGGCATCGGTATAGGTCTGGTCTAACTTGCCGATAAGAGTCAAGGATCGCACGATGTCGGAAGGAAGATGTTCTGTGAAATCGAGGAAATCGGTGACAGTCGTTTGCGCATCGGGGTCAGCGCGCGGTTCGAGGGATGGGATTTTATCGGCCATGCCCCCAAGGGACTTGTCGGTCGCCTTGTCCATCGAATCATCACCTTTCGGAGATACATCTTCCATGGCAGTGTCGCCATCAGCAGCTGCTGTAGTGGCCATATTCGTCACCGTGAAGCCCGCGGCTATCGTTTTGGATAAACTTAAATCATGCGCGGATTAAATATCGCCTCGTTGGTTTGCGAAAAGATTCTATTAGGGCTGGTGATGAGAGAAAATGGTGGGCATAAAATGTAGGCGCGAGGTTTGTTTTCTGAGCGCGTCGCGCAGTGTAACGGTTTTGAATCTCGGAAATACGTCAACAGAATGCGCTTGCGCAGAGGCCTAAATGTAGCGGGTGAGGTGCTAACAGAGCTAGCGGCATGAAAGCAATCAGGAACAGGCATGTGGTCCGTGCATGGTCGAGACTGGCCCTTGCTCATGCTGCGATGTCTACCCCACGTGATCTGCTGGGGGCTCCACTAACAGTTACATGAATCCACTGACAGGGAAGACTAACCTCAACTTTTCAACATGTCAGGATCCAATGCTACATGTCCTTTCACACAGACTGTGCTTCTATCATTCGAATTATTCTTTTACTAACACCCTCCTAACTCTCATTGTGCCATTCTGTCTCTAACTTGATATGAATCTTCACCCCCACCACCATTAGATGAGATATCTTGATCTGACACCAGAGTCTTGAAGAACCATCAGGTAATATGCATAGGTTCTGCCCTGGAAAGCACACTTTCAGAGATAATATCTGAATGCTCTATTCTTCCAGTCGGTCTCGTCCGTTTCTTCGAGCAACTCCTGTGGTGTGTCCTCTTCAGCCTCGGCCTCGATACACACGCCCTGAGTCTTGTTTCGTCGATGGTTCTCCCAGTGGAGGTACTGTCTAAATGCTGCCACCATTCCGATTACGACACAGTAAATAATGAATAAAGAAGTAAAGGCAGTCTATCGAGCAAACTGTTAAACTTTTCACTTCATCCACGGCGAATGAACTCATGTTGATGGCTTACCGGATAGGAGGGAGCTTCCGATGGAACAAAAAGCTGAGGTCCAGCGATGTTACCTGCGCAGTAACCGACGAAGAAGATGGCATTAACAGTGGTCTTTTTGGTGAATCCGGCAACGTTGCTGGAAATCAGGCTCAGCATCATGGGGAAGATGTTCATGGAGGCTCCAAAAAGCATGACACCACAGTAACGTCCAGCCCTGTTCGTTGAAGGTAGCTCACGGACGAGGATCGCGCCGGCGAGGGCGATAGTGTGGCCCCCTATTGCCACTAAACATCGCGACTTGCGGAACTTCGAGCTGAGGTGGATGGAGATAATGACAATCAAAAACCCGAAGGCAGCTATGGGATACCAAGAAGAAGCGTTTGCCCGCTGTCGTACCCAAGGCCTTTGACAATGAGAGAGCTGAACTGGAGGTAGGAACGTTAGCAATCTTATTCGCAGACAAGCGAGCCCCTTTTCACCGCGCGTAAGGTATGTACTTACGTTCGTCATGATGCCGTTGGCCAGAGATCCGACGCCTATGATGGCGAACTGGAACCAGGTCTTGGGGTCAATGAGCGCCTCGACAAATTGTTCACGCGACCACTTGTTTGTCTTGAAGCTTCGCTGAACTCGCTGGGGACGCTGGGTGGCGAAAACCTGCTGGTCTGGTGTCAGGAATTTGGCCGAGGCGGGTGAGTCCGGCAACCATTTCAGCAGAACAAGGCCCCATATTCCAGTCGTGACGCCAAGGAGAGTGAAAAGCCACTATTGCGGTGTTAGTATACGGTTTTCAGTGCTGGGCGCAGAACAAGGACGGTCGATACAGGTATAGACCACCGGTATATCATGGACTTACTCTCCAGGCAGCGAGAAGCCCTTCAGTGATAAAGGAGCAACCGAAAGCGATGAGCGCACCAAGGAAACTACCAAAGGAATTTCCGAGAAACCAGACACCATGGCGTGAAGCGTGCTCGGAGGGTTTGTACCAGAGACCCGTGACCAGGGTGAAACCAGGGCTGATGGTGGCCTCGAAGGCACCTAAAAGAACACGAAGCACGCAGAGAGTCGTGAAGTTCTGGCTAGCGGCGTGGCAACCGAGGGCAGCGGCCCAGATCAAGCTGTTGAGAGTGGTGAGCATGGTACTGCCCCCAAGATGTCCGGAGACGGGTGTGTGATGAGTATTGGTACTTACATGGAAACGGAAAGGGTTTTGGCGATGGGGAGCTTGACCAGGAGGACAGAGACGGGATAATTGGCAGCAAGGTAGCCAAAGTAAGAGGCGCTATTCAGCCAAGGAAACTCCTGCCCGACAAGATTCTACCAGTACCTTCGTCAGCAGTACTTTCAGGGACACAGAAGGTGAGTATCAGAGTCATTCTATACTTACAGTATCTTGGATAACGCCGAGTACTGCAGCTGTGTTGAGACTGGTCTTGTCGAGAAACTGGAGAATGTAGGTGACGAAGAGCAGTGGCATGAGGCTAGGAAACAATACTTACGTTAACCAACAGAGATCGATTCCAAGTTTCATACCCGAGAAAAACTCACTGGTAATCGATCCTTTTCACCAGGGGAGCCTTCTCTACAAGAGGAACCACAGTTCCAACCTTCTCATCGGTGGTAGAGATATTCTTCTCGAGCTTGAGTTGGTCTTGGCCCATGATATCGGTCTGTGTCCTGACGCCGGATTTGGTGGGAATTGCCACACTTTGTAGGATAGTTGGGGTCAGAGACTTGAGCTCTGAGAGTTGGGAAGCTGGCTCTGTCTGAGTTCAAGCGACAGCTTCCCTTCGCTTTATATTCATGGCGAGACGGCAACGCTGAATCTAAATGGATGGACTACCTAGCGAGTACTGGGCTTGATTCATCAGAGACGTACCAACTAACATCAAACATTCAAACAGCTCAATGCCGGTATCCTAGCATAACTGCACAGACCTCCCCCGCATTTCGATGGGTTGAATCTTTACCTGTCCAGGTTTGCGGGGGTTGAGTCTTGACACACAACTTACATGGCTCGTTAGTTTAGTGTTGTATTTTGGTGACCGCCGATTGGATGTGCTTGACGACGTAGACGACGTGCATGGCCAACCCCGGCTTGCCTTGAGCAGCAGAAGGAACAGACGGTCTATCTTTCACCGCACCGCTATCAGTTGTCATATAATGAACTGAGAGCTTTTTCAGAAGGAGTCGCAACTGTAATCTGATCTAATTAATTCAATATCGCGCCTGGCTTTAACCGGAAAGTCCTGTCGTCTACCTACTCTCAATCACGACCAGTCGTCAACACAACTCATCCACAATAACATCGTTTATACCTACTATTATATCTCGGTTACCACCACATTACATGAATCCCTCTCCAATGCCGAGTCCGTCTCACTATGAGCAAAGACTCCACAGTGGACTCGAACGGAAAGCTAGGAAGCGACGCGCCCGTGGCCGCTCCAGATTGTGTGCGCTTTGGTTTCACGGCACAATTGACAAGACCCACGGCCTTGATGAAGTCTTGTAATACTGACTTTGAGATCTCATGATAGGCTGTCTTACATGTAGAGCGAAGCATGTGAAATGCGATGAACGTGTACCCGTTTGCCGAAGATGTGAGCGTTTGGGACTGGCTTGCCAATCACATTCATCAAATGATACCACTCCGCGTCCCAGAAGCGTCCCATCCTTTTCTTCTCACAGTAGACCATTGAGGCCGAGATGCGTGTCAGAATTGCCTCCCGGGCCAGCAGCCAGTACCGAAACCGAGACCTTAGTAGCCGGATCAGAGCCGCAGCTAGGGCCGGAGCCTCCTATTGATACCGTGGCCCTTCGTCTAGATTATGAGCCACCTCCTCAATTGTCTTTGTCGTTCTTCAACTTACCTGCAGGTGTCTCGCCCGTATGGCCAAATAGTACACCCTCTAGCCAAGATTTGTTATTTGACGTGGATTCGACCTTGGGTTGGGGCAGCTCAGAGCAATCCACCGCCACTGTCCCTACTTTGTCTTCGGCAATTACGCAGTCCGCAGACGCGGTGGAAAATGAACCGTGGGAATATCGCGGAATTCAGTTGTCTCTGAGTTGCCTATCTTCTGAACATATCCCTCTGTCCAATTCGTTAGTGCTCAGGAAGGAAGACTTCCACGCATTGAGGCATTACGAGAGCACCTTCGCCCTGGCCCAGACACCCAAAGATCCTCTATGGTCCTTTCCCGTCTTGTTATTACGCAAAGCATCCTACAGTTCCATGACCATGCATTGCGCTCTGGCCGTGTCCCTTCAAGACCTAGACATAAGGCGTCGTAAATCCTCGTCCTCAGATCGGGGAAGAACTACCTTCGCCCATTGTCACTTTACCATTGGATCAGAGGCCTTTCGGGAGGTTATCTCACACACGGGGACGGTCGACCATGTTGAAGTCCTGGCTACACTATACTATCAGTATGTGTATGTATCACGCCAAGGAGTTGTCGACAGGTTTGCGCTAGACAGATTGAGCAAGACGGTGATACGGTATATACAGAGATTCTCAGTAGCCCAAAATCTTGCGCGTCCTCATGAATCGAAAGGGACACCGATGGCTTCTGACCTTGCTCTGCGCAGTTTCCTCTGCCGCCTCCTCTACTGGCTCTACAAGGAGGATATCTACGCCTCGTTATACCATTGCGCAGGAAACCTCGCAGCATATTTCGGGGAAGAGCCTTCGGTCGCTAAGGACATCTGGGATCTGTCGCGATCTGCCCTATCGTTGAATTGGGGGCTGGACTATCCCGAGAAACAATGCCTTGAGGACATGCACTCTGCTCAGATTATCGACATGCAGGCTGAGGTGCTTCAGATCACGTTGCAAGCGGCAAAGGGCATGGCGGTGGCGGCTTGGAAGGGTTTATATGATGAGATGTTTGCGAGGAGAGTGCGGGGGGATTTCGAGGCAGACAAGTTAGCACGTTGATTTTCAAATCAACTATGAAGAATCCTTATGAGTAAGGAAGGATGATCGAAGGAGCTATTAGAGTCAAAGCAGATATAACACGGCATTATTTAGAGGGATTATACTAACGGCAGTATATAGTGTTGAACAAGCAGGTTTCGACAGTTGCTCATCCTCATGAATATTGATTGTCCACCCCTTATCTCATACAACTCCCCATCACCCTTTTCTATGCAGTCAACCGTTCTATCCCTCACGAAACCATCCATATATCTAATAGCAAAACCGCCAAGGCGAACTCAGACCTATCCTCCTGGAGAGCCTTCAAGACATTGTAGACCCCCTCGTGTCAGTCCATCGCAGATCATGTCCTTGGCCTGACTCACGCCCTACCCCTGTGTATGTATAGCGAGAACATGCCTTCCATTCTGCCCTGGCCTAGGGTCAGTGTGCCAAGTGTCTTCAACATATTTGTGACTGAGGCACGTGAAGAGTGCCTATACATCTGCCTTGACGGATGCCTAATGGAGATGTGTGGTACGACAGCAACGACGAATTATGCCTGGGCTTCTGAGTTTGACGTTCCTATATCCTAGTTGACCTCTTTCTCCTGTCATGCCCCATCACGCATCTCTTTTTCCTTCCCTCATCTCTATGTTTCCTTCACTATCATGTAATGGAATTGTGAATATTCAAGTGTGCAAATTCCGAATGTTCTGTATTATTCCTTCTTGTCCTCCTTCATGGCATTGGGCCAATTGTAGTATCTATACATTCTATCGTCATAACCATGCTCATCATCCGTTCGTTTCCCAACTATGCAGTCTGTCATAGTCTTATGTTCTCGTGGCAAATTGAACCCGCAGACAGTTTAATGCGATGAGATCAGTTCCCGACAAATCTCCCATCCCTTCTCCATAGCAATCTTGAAGGGTATCAGTGTTCCTCCTCTTTCACAATTTCCGTAAACACCATCATCCCCTCATCTACCAGTCCCAGTCGGGCTCAGTTTCTCTCATAATCTTGGCTCCAGAGACCTGTTCGGATTCTTCAACATAGTACGTAGATTCGGATCCTATCAGGGTCAAAGATCCGTATACGACTAAGCGCCTGCATTTCCTAGGACAATGTTAGCATGTCTCTTCGTCTTCTATGAAGATAGTTGTGTATTCCACATACAAATATCCGTTGATGCTCATGTTTCCGTAGATTTCCAGGTCAGTACCCTCGAGGGTTCCTTCGACCTTGAGCTTTCCGTATCCCTTAATCTTGTCGCTGCAAAAAGTTAGCAGGAGGTTTGCTAGTTGGAGTATCATTGCTTTTGCTTGTACTCACTTGGCTACCAGGTATCCAGATATATGAATGTTTCCGTAGGCTTTGATTCTTCCACTGTGCAATGTTTAATCAGTTTGAGGAGTCTTCCAGAACATCAACTAGTACTTACTCGCATCTAATGCTACCGCTCATGCCGATGCCACCATAGGCGTCGACCTTTTCTGTCACAACGACTTCTCCCTCAAGGCTGATGCTGCTTCCCGATTTGACAGATCCAACAACCTCGAGGGGCCCATGGAGTTCAATCTCCTGATCACTCTTGATGCTTCTCGTTCTCTTGAACTGCGGCGGGCTGTCATAAGACGACGCCGAACTGTAGTATCCTGACATATCGAAGAGTTGTGTAGTTGGCGTTTGCGTTTGCCTCGAGGGTAGTGGCGATTTGGCGTAGAGTCTTTCAAGTTGAGGTTTGCTGGTGGTGGTTTGTTGTTGAAGAGGAATGAACACAAGCCTTGATCTCGAAGGCATGATCATCTCTTATACCTAATGGCTCATCGAAACTCCACAGAACTCGGAGACAGCAGTCTTAGACTGTAGCCTTCGCAAGGAAAGACTCGACGGACGAACGTAACCATATCGACACACATTGGCATACAAGACGCCCCCCTCCCTTGCCAGCTAGCTCAAGCCATAAGGCGTTTCTCGAAGGGCACACAGATGCAAGACAGGAACTAGTTTACAAGTAAGGGAAATTTTCAAGAGCAAGTTTTACAACCACCCTCTTCTGGTTTGTCATGTCGTGGGGAATGCCATGTTTGACTGCATGGCATGGCATCAGGTGATGATCCCCAGGTTCCGGGTCCAAGAGTCACGCCTGATTAACATAGAAACCCCAGGCACACTCCGTCGTTCATCTCCGAGGTGAAGCAAGAATACGAAGAAACCGACGAGGAAGAGAACTCCTCCCGGGTTGGGAGTCGGCACGGTATTCGCCCGTCTTGAGAGAGTCATGAACCAGAAGCCTTAGGTACTGTGGAGTAGATTCAAGCTGCACTCGTGTGTGGTTGTGTCAACTCGAGGGGGTGAGGTTTTCCATCAATTAACTCAGACGGGACAAGTGAATGAGAAGAAAGGATGATAGAGTGAGGCATCATGGGCGGACAAGGCATACCGGGTGGGGGTTTACAAGTCCAAGTCCAATCATGATAACCATTCGGATGTAGTTTGGACATGTACCAATGGGAAGAGACAATCAGGGAGATGGGATAGAAAATTAGACGGGGAGGAGACCCCCGATCAAAGGCGCATGCTATACCTGTAAAAGCAAAGCAAAATAAAATAAACCGGAGGAGGAGGGTAGAACGGAGCAGAGTCGAGCTTGGACTTGCATGGCATCCTGGGTCGTCATGAATTGTCGTCTCCAGGCATAAACGTTTAGTTTAGTCCTACGCCTTTCCCGCAGGTTGTGGTTGTGAATCATGTCACGTTTGCCCTGCAGTTGATCCAACATTGACCAATGCAATCGTTTCATGTAAGCCGCTATTTCACGACGTTGATGTTGATTGATGCCATGATTCATAACCTGCCTGAAATGTTTTCTCCTTCATAGCCTATCTGCCAGTATTCTTTATCCTCCTGTTTTTTCCCCGGTACAGGTTCCCAGGCAGGTGGTAGCCAACGCAACTGCTTGCTTATCCTTCACACGATTCAGGCCCTCCTTTCTCTTCTCTCTCTCCCTCCTCTCCTTCCCAGCTTGCCGGATTGACTTACCGAAAACCCGCATGTACCTGTACCGTACCCGGGCAGACGTTAACCCTCGTCTGCTCTTTCTCAGCTGCCATCATGAGTGCTTCATGTACTTACCATACTGGCATACCGCCATACCGCCATACAGTACCTGTCGACTAACAACGCAGGACGTTCCTTCCATGAGATCACAGTCTCAGATCGGGCGTTAGTTTCCCTCGCTAAAACCCGCCCAAGGCTGATTTAATTCAATTCTCAATCTTGGATTGGTTCCCCAAATCTTGGGCTTGCCCATCTTCCACAACGACCTCCACCCCAAAATAACCTTTCCTAACAATGACGGATGCCTGCAACGGTTGCCTAACTCATGAGACTCTCTATCGTCGTCAGGCACACTTTTACTATAACGTTACCCCATCATCCCCAACTCCCCATCTCATTCATTCACTTTCATGGTTAATCCCAAACATGATGGTCAAAATAATTCCAGCAATCAAGGCATCCATTCACTAAAACCGTTCCTATGTTATGCAATGCCGATCTTCACATTCACTGCACGGGTTCAGTTCGTCCCAACCCACACTATCTCAGCTCCCTGTCCCTGTCCTATATGGTAAGAGTCAAGGGAAGAGTCATAACTTGGTCTCATGCTCTGATTACATGACGTCTCTGGCCGAGTGAACAAGTCGGAACGACTCTTGACATAATGGTATCAATCAACACACTGACCAAAAATGACTAGACACATGAAGAGAGGGAGGGGAAAAAAGAAAAAAATATTTGCGTAAGCGTAAGCTGGACAGAAACGGCCTCGTCACTCGTCAGCAAGATCCCCATCTCCCTCTGAGATAAGAGAGTATATACCGATCACCGAATAATCGTCCAAAGATGATCCAGAAAAACAAGAAAACACAGACCCAGCCCACAGAGCAACGAGTCTCAGCTCCCTCGGCAGTCATCATCATGTTTCGTTTTGCCCCGTGCTTTCTCACCATAAACGGTGCAGCCTTATGACCCTCCACCTTTACCGTCCTTTAAATCAGTTACCAAGAATATCACCCATGTTCATGATCCTTGACCAGCTCAAATGCACGTTATGCACCTCCAATGTAACACAACCATAAATGTTCCAGGGCTGGCAAGGCTGATCTGAGTTTCTGAATTCCTCGAATTGAGTCCTCGAATCGGATCGTACGTATCAAATGGCACACCAGCGCGCCCTTTACGAGAATGATTGCCGCTCTTTACTCTCCGCCCACAAATCCCAGTCCGATGCCTGAACAGACCGCCGCAAACGCCCAGACGCCCGCATACACAGCCGCGCCTGTGGACTCGATGCCGTACACCGTCCTGGAACAAGCGAGGTAGGTGTTGACCGCGGCAATAAAGGCTGCAATCGCCGTTCGACGCACAATCACCTTGGTCTTGGCGGTATAGCCCCAGACGTTCCACCATACCGTCTCTCCAAGCGATGCAGCGACGGGATCAAACTCGCCAATCTTTTCATCCTCCTTGGCTCGTCCTGTAGTCGCAAACGGGGCAAAGATGAAGGTACTGGCGGCGATACCGAAGAGAAGCGTCGAGGGGAGAGCAGCAGCATACGATGCGGCGTAGGCAGGCTCGAGAGTGGGCAGGCCATTGAAATAGGTGACCAAAATGCGAGGTAGGATAAATCGTAGCGACAGGACAAGGGTGACAGTGTAAATGCCAGTCGACAGTGCTGCCGTATACAACTGAAGCGGCAAGTCAAGGAGTTCGCGGTTGGGCAGTCCTTTGGCAGCAGCGGCTGATGGTGTGTGAACTGAGAGAGGGCGAAGCAAGTAGAAGGGGACGGCGACCGAGGCCATGTCGATGGCCAGAGCTGAAAGGGCTGTGGTGTAGCTGAGGTCGTAGAAGGTCGACAAGAGATACAGCTGGGCTGTGTTAGCTTATTGCAACAAGATCCAGGAGTTGGTGTCGAGCTTACATGAGGTCCATGCGACAGCAAATCCAGCATCGCAACGTCTAAGCTATCAAGATTGGCGAACCAGCCAACGGCCAATTCAATCCTGTTCACAATCGAATTTTAGTAAGAAGACGCCCTGGTGAATGACCTGATGAGCACGAAACAAACTTACACTCTCCAACCTGCCAATACCGCAACTTCCGACCACGTATCCTGACTGCGACTGCGAGTCGCAAGTTCGCCGCCCGTCAACTCGCTCAAGACACTATACCCCAGACTCGCCATTGCAAAGCTCGAAACCACGGCGAGAGGAAACTGCGCTTCCTCGGGGACAAGCTCGCGAAGGCTATTCGGTGGCGTCGTGGTCTGCTGCTGCGACGTCAACTCGGATGATGCTGTTGCCAGCGCTGTATCCTGCCCAACAGCTTCTGTAGGCTGGACGAGAGCTCGTCGCGTGATCGGCATGACGGGCGATTTCCGAGAAGAAAAGAGGAGAAATGAATCAACCAGAGAAGTTTTCCTGTAGGTATAGCGTAATGATGTTGCGACAACTTGCGACGATGCGGTGGGGGAGAAACGAGGAAGCGTAGCTGGAGCGGGAGATGATATCAAAAGATCACAGATCCAAAAGGTGGGGAGGTCGGTGACGTCGCGGGACACAACTGTGGAATAATGCCTCCAGCGGGTCGCTAGGGAAACAAGCAGTGATCTATTAGTGTCAAGGTCCATATTCTGATTGGCTACAAGGCTGTTCTCTCCACCTCAACACCACAAGAAGAAAAAAACCTGTAGCAGTTCTCTCTAGATATCAAGTCAACTCCATCTCTTCTTTCTTCACATTTCTGGATTATTCACATCTATTGTGAACGTTTCATCTTCCCAACATATTACATGCAGCTTGTTTGAAAAACTGGCTCATTATACTCAATCTTCTCGACGGCAGAGGAACATTGCTTCACAATCAGCTTCCTCAACTTCAATCTCCGCATTACATGTCATGTCAATCAATCTTTCCCCCCCCTCGGCTTTGGACCAATTTGATTGAATCATTGTGATGTGATTGATATTTATACATATGCCGCATTCCATCTCTTTATCTCTTTCATCTCCTCCCGCTCACTCCTCCGAAAAGGAAGAAAGGAAAAAAAAAAACGCCCTGATATGTTTTTCAATTCACTTTGTTGCTGCTTTCAACGCAACATAATTCCCACCGATTGTTCCAACATGCTTCATTCCATATGATAGGTATTTATTTGGGGCCTTCGCTCGACGCCTCTCCGAATCCTCACTTTAACCTCGTGGCGATGCAATCTCATCTACTCAGTCTGTCATAACCCCAAGATGGGCAACAGTAGCAGATGGGCCCTCCACTCTTCGGTGCTAAAGATTCGGCAGCGGAGCTGAAGCCACCCCATGCACAGAGAGTATATCGTGTTACAAGAAAAAAAAAAGAAGACAATAATATGGCGTATCGCCAGACCCTCCAGCCTCGCCCAATGATTCAACTCCGGAGTCGACGTGTTCAACCCAAAGATATGCTCCATCCCAGCCGTTAACCTGTTATAATGATCCAACAATATGATATACCCAGAAAAAGAAAAACACTCTCATTCCTCCATACGGCCAAAAACTCCATCATCGTCCTCTTCGCTGCGTCCGCGCATACGTGTCTCGAAATCGTCGTCGTCCATGATCGAATCACCACTTTCATCCATCTTTACGTCCACGCTAGGTCTTCGCATATCCCCACGGGTGAAACTCTCCGGTTGTCGGCCGGGGTAGCTGCTGATGAACCCGGTCGCCGATAGCGGAGTGGCCTGGTCAAGATACTGGGCCGGCAGCGGGGGGACGGGGGGTGCGGCTTCGGGCAGAGGCATAGGTCGGGACCCGGTGTTGCTCCCGAAGCTGCAGCTAAGGAGTTCGACCGCAGCAGCAAGGTCCTGATCGTCCTCGCCCGTCTCAT
The DNA here is from genome assembly GCA_013623535.1 of Fusarium penzigii. Lineage (NCBI taxonomy): Eukaryota > Fungi > Ascomycota > Sordariomycetes > Hypocreales > Nectriaceae > Fusarium > Fusarium penzigii. The sequence goes on from JABFFC010000075.1 coordinate 112,801, forward strand.
TGTGTCCAGAGGACGATGGGCGATGTTCGCTGCTTGATTGACGGTGGTGGCCGAAGCCTGCACCGAACGAAGCGGCCGATGGGACCGACTGGTAGCTGTGTGCAAAGCCACCACCGCTGCTATAGCGCTTGTTCCTGTACGATGTACCGTCGAAGGTGACACCTTCGACAGTGGGAGGGGGCGTTGTGTCGGCGGAACTTTGGCGATCTGCCATGTCCGAGTATCCTGAAGCGGCCGGGGAGGACGAGTCGGCTTCGCTTTGGAAATCCTTGGCGGAATCCGGAGGAGTCTGATCATGGTCCTTGGGGACACCGTTCATGGCAACCAAGACAGAGGCAGCCTCGAGTAGCTGCACCTGCTGGTGCTTGGAGATGAGTAGCTTGGATGTTAAGGACCACTCGGGGGTGTGTTCCCACCTATATGACAAGTCAGTTCATCTTATTCATGACACATGCAACACCACATGCCAGGTCAATCCATTATCTCCTCCAAGGCAAGTGGATCTGACAAGCAATATGGGAATGGGGTGGGGGAAACCAACAAGTGCTTCGTCAAGCAACTGCTATGCTTGTAGCCTTTGCCGCACTTGTCGCAGCGGACCTCAACTCTGTTGCTCTTCTTGCCATCCTTGACAAGAGGCTGACCGTCACTGGCACGACGTTGGCGAGCTTTCTGGAACTTATCACTTCCCTCGTCGGCCGAGCCATCGTTGAGGTCGTCTTCCTCAATGGCACTACCATCGAGGTCTCGCTTCGCTTCGGGCAACGTCTTGTGGGTCGGTAGACTCGCGGGAGGGGAGGGAAGGCTGCCCACGATGGCCGCTCGGGCAGCAGCACTCTTGGACATGGTGTTTCGACGGACGCCATTGGCGATGGGCAAGGCAGCGGATCGGTCACCGTCAAGGAGGGCCGCAGCGAGAGCGGCGACGTTGGTGTTGGGATTGGTGACGGACTTGCGTCGAGTGACTCGGTGGTTCGCATTGAGGGCGCCGGTAAGCAGCGAGTGGGAGCTGGCTCGAGCGTGGGATTGTCGGGTGGGCAAACCCGACGACGGCGAAGCACTCGACATGGGAGAACGATGTTGCGTCAATGGCCTCGAGGACTGCTGCATTTCCTGAAAGGAGAAAGGAGATCAGCAAATCTGGGCCTTTGGTAGGTTTGAAGCAAGCCAGCGAGCCATGGGACTCATGACAAGACGCAGAGGGCAAGGAGCCCGTGTGAGACGCTTCCCGGACGAGGAGGGCGTACTTTGGATGAGGCCATTGCAGGCAACTGTTTTGTAGTAGGCTCGGGATTCGACTCGACGACAAGTCGGACGATCGCGGGCTAGACAAGGTAGAGAGTGTATATAGTTGTCGATAGGTAGATCGTCTGTTGCGGTGGAAGCAGACTGTGTAAAGAAGTTGTGAGGATGCGGTAGAGAACAAAAAAATAAACAAAATAAAAAAGAAGTGGTGAGAGGCTAGAGTAGGCGCGAGGAAAGTTGTAGCAGACGAGAAATAATATTTTGGGAAGAGCAACTTAGGAACAGGGTGTGTGTGTGTATTGTGATTGTGTGTGAGTGGTGAGTGTGAGCGTGTGAGTGTGTGTGGCGCTGCGGGGGCAGGTGTAGCAAAGAGGTAGGTACAGTAATTATGTGACAATGGTGTGTGGTCTGGAGTATGGGAGGCTTCCTCTTTTTGACTGATGACTTGTGCGATTATCGGGAGAGAGTGTGTGTATGTGTGTCTTGAGCCTGGAGTGGGAGTTGTCTGTCTTCTTTGTGTGAAGAGAAGGGGAGAGTGCGTGCTGTGTCAGTGATTCAGCGATCCCAAATAACTTGGCACAAAGGGGGGGGGAAACAGAGGGCCCATGGTCCATGGGGAGAGGGGAGGGGCTCCATCAGCTCAAGGCACTGTACTGAACCGCATAGGGAACAGTAGTGGTTAGAGAGACATTTCCCTTGCTATGATAGCGCCGGTGAGGGTCAGAGTGCAAGAAAGTGGACGAGAGTAGTGAGTACAGTAAGAGAAGAGAGAGAGGGATGGGGAGGGGTGTGCAATTCTTTGAGGGAGCCAAGGTCTGAGGAACCTGGTTCTAACAACTTCCACCAGGAGTAGACAAAAAGTAGAGGTGGAGAGGAAGAGATTGAAGCCATTGGTTCGCTGAACCCCGGCCGATCATGAGAGGGGTAAGCGTAAGTTGACAAGGGGGGAGGGAGACAGAGAGGAAGAGGAAGAAGAAAGGGGGGCGTGTGAGGATGGTGGGATGGGATGGGGGACAGGGT